>JASAMX010008235.1:0-32043 GCA_030248175.1 Microlaimidae sp. YZB2_3
AAGACCGTTTTTATTTTAATTTAGCAGTTAATTTAAATTTTTTTTAAACAGTAAAAATTGTTTACCCAAAATATTGTCATTTTCCGCCTAGATTTACCCATTATCAAAAATTGTGTTTCAATCTTCGAAATCTTCAGGTCAGACTTGACATTAAAACATGTTTTTATTTAGTATTTGTAGCGTGAAAATCTCTTATCGATTTTTGGTACACGTTTAGTACCTGTACCCTTTATGTGCTCCTCGGAGCCCTCCCATTTATTTTCCAGAAAAAAGCATTGCTCAAGCAGTTTCAGAAGCACTGAGGACTTCATCCCTAAAGTGCTTACCTCGTCAGACCAGTCCGCATAATGTTTTAGATTTCAAAAAATGATTTGGTCAGTATTAAAAAATATTACTTTGATAGAGATTAAAATTTTGTAGATAAATAAGGATTTATTGTTAACATTAATTTTAGTGAGCAAGAAAATTGCGGTTATCTGGTGACTACTGGGCAAAACTGTTATATTTTAGTTTTTTTATTATTTCAATTAAAACTTTTTACTACATTAAATTTTGGGGAAAATTTTCTAATATCTAAAAACGAGTCACAGTGTTCATCATAAAATTTTATTTTTTTTGTTGGAAAAATTCCTTCGTTAAGATATATATACAACATTTTGTTCTACCACTTTTAACACATGTTTGCAACTATTCAATAGACAATTAAAAGTTTATCTATTTTTTATACAAATAATTCCTCTAAATTTTGTGTTTTATATCTTTTTTATCGTTTAATGAAATTTTAACACACTTAGCACGGGGTACACGGAAAACTACGGTAACTTGTCTGGATAAACTAACACCGTGTAAACACGCAAAAATACCGTAGTTTACACGGTGTATACACCGAATACACTAACACGGTGTATACACCGTGTATACCCCTCTTTGTGAATTCCGGCCATGCAATGCAAAACAATTGTGGTGGCGGATTAGGACGTAATCAGGGTTCCATGGATAAAACAAAAGGCAAACACTAAATTCCACCGACTCCGACTCCGTCTCCGTCAAAAATCTACCGTAACTTACCGTAGTTTTTAAAATTATGCAAAGTTTGTCACTGGTGATTTAGTTACGCAATTTTCTTGTAATACATCATGAAAATTAGTCAGATTTTGAGTTGTAAAAGTTTAAAATACCTTCCAAGAATATTTTTATAAACCTTTTGGTGTTCGAAAAAAATATTTTCGGTATAATATGTTCTGAAATAATTTTTTTTTGATTAGGTAGTATTATTCTGCATTACAATAGCTTCGAAGTTTTTTTTTAAGACTTTTATCTTAATTTTTAGGTTTCGCTTAGGCTTAGGGTGTCTTCAGTTTTTTTCTGCAAAATTATCTAAAATAAAACATTTTTAATATTTATTATAACAAATGTTTTAATTAAAAAACCAACAACTGTGAATGTTAACCTTAACCAAACCCTAAATTTACATAAAAAATTTTTAATCAAACAGATCAAAACAAGAATTTAAACCATGTTCTTGCACTATAATATTAATTGGAAGTTTATCAATTTTTCGGGATTAATTAATTATATTCCATTTTAAATTTGCTAATTTTATGGTTTTTAAACTTAATTAACCCTTAATTTAATGTTTTTATAGTCTAATGCACCTAAAAATTATTAATTTTAAAAAATTTACAAGTCCAAAAAGCTGAATTGATTCAAAAAGCATTCATATCGTTTATTTTGTTCGATTTTTGTTCATTCCGTCTAACCTGCACATCAATATAAGATTTTCAGAAATTTGAGGTGGAGTCGGAGTCGGTGGAATTTAGTGTTTGCTCAAAAAGGTCGCCACATTGGGCAAGCACTAAAAGACGCCTACTACACCTACTACACCGACGGACCGACCGAGGGGTGAAAGCCTCTCTTGTTACTAAAAATTTCCCTAAGCAACCTAAGCAAAACCTTAAAATCAAGCTAAATTTAATGTTTTGTTTGATTTTGAGGTTTTGCTTAAGTTGCTTAGGTCCGTCGGTGTAGTAGGTGTAGTAGGTGTATTTTAGTGCTTGCCCCACATTACGCCGACGACTATTTCGCCGACGACTTTTACGCCGACGATCATTTCACCCCTGGATTATTTGGCTGATGCGACATTTCGCCGACGCAGTTACAAACTATGTTTCTGATTACATGAATATAAGTTTGAAACAAGAATTTTTACACAAAATTTAATTTTATTGCGCAATACTTTTAAAATAAACAAAAATATGTTTTCTAAACAAAATGATATAATCTACTAAATTAAGTATTTAATTTTTGATCAATTCGTAATTGATAAAAAAGCTATGTTCCTCGTATAAACAATTATTTTTCTTTATTTAAAAAAAAAACTTTAAATAAAAATTTATTGATTTGAACTTGCTAAACAAGCCGTCAATGTTTTTTTTTGAAAATATAGTTTAATTTTATTGTGATTTCACTGCGACATTTCGCCGACGCATTTTGAAACAACGTACCTAAATATTTGTATGCTATAAAAAACACGATTGATTTAAAAACAAAAAAGTGAATAATTATTCTTAAAAACCCTTTTTGTAGTTCTTATAATTTTTTAAATATCGAGGAACAAAAAAAAAACAAATTTTTTGTTAATAATTCTATTGTTTCAATAAATTCATGTTTTTGTGCAGCAAAAAATTCACAAAGAAAATTCGCCTACATAGAATAAGTTGGACTATTTGGTGAGAAAACACTATAATCATTCTTAAATAATAGGTGCTTTAATAATACGATTTTTGTTAGTTTAATGCATTATTAATGTTTTTTTTTGTTGTTTATTTTAAATAAAACAGTTAAATTTTGTCTGCTTAATGATAACACCAACCACAATTGAAAATACACATAAAAGTTTTTGGATCTTGTTTTCGTTTTATGACTGAAGCTTTGGGCTTTCTTAAAATTCAAGATTTTTGTTCTTTAAGAAGTATAAAGCTAAACTTTATGAAACTAAAGTCTGTTCAAAAATGATTAAGACTGAAAAAATTTCGGGTGAGCATATCTCATTAACGGTGCAGTTGATTCAGACGATAATTATAATTTTAATGTATAGCTTACATTAAAATCTATCTAATAAAACCAAAAATATATAATATAACGAAAAATGTGCAACTCCTATATAAAAAGGTACGGAAAAGGTGGCCTTTATAATGAGCTTCTCCATTTACATGACACTCTCCATAATAATGGCAAAGTAGCCATTTTAATGCGGGAAAATATGCTGTTCGCCTACGTTATTCAGCACAAATGTGCGCGGATCAATAAAAACATTTTATTTCATTTGCGGGATGCGTGCGCATTTAGTGTAAAGTGACGTAGGCCAACGGCATATTCCTTTGAATTAAAAGGCCATTATTATGGAGGGAGGGTGCCATTTAAATGGAGAGGCTCATTATAAAGGCCACCTTTTCCGTACTTTTTTATATAGGAGTTGCACATTTTTCGTTATATTATATATTTTTGATAAAACTAACTGGACCGTTAACAAACTACTTGTCGGAACCTTTTTTTTCGGTTTCATATTTTTGAATAGACTAACAAAATTAAACGTTAAAGGTTTTTAATTTTCGATATATATATTTGCATTATATATACGCTTAAAATAAAATACATCGCGGCTGCAACTATTTCTTTGTCATTGTACGATACGACAAAATGCGACAAAATCAATAAAAAATCAAATGAATTAAGTATTTTATTTGTGTGATTAACTCCTTCTAATTGAAATAATTCACAGACACAATTATTACATTATTCATTGTAACACATAAAATGAATTTCAAAAAACAATATGAATGGTTATAAACAGTCATGTTTCATGTTGGCGTGAGTTTTGTATTTTTTGACTTACTGTATCGTAGAAATTATATTTTGTATATTTTACAAAATTATGCGTATGCCACACAAACAGGAATTTCCACAGTTAATGAGAAGTGCAGTCAAAATTTACCAATAGTGTTTTACAAAAGCAAAACAAAATTTTTGGAATTAATAGCTCAGGGTAAGTTTAATGAAAAGTTTTATCCACTGTTTTAGGACAAAAATCAATGGCTGGTTTAATTTCAACAACACAATGAATTAAACGCAATGGGATTTGCCTAAGATAGTAAGCCACAATAATTTTCTATACTAATTTGACAAAAAGTCGAAACAAAATTCCGGTACAAATGTTTTTTTCACTTTTCACTTTTTTTTTCAAAATTTAGAAATTTTTCATAAATCTTTTGGAGTTTTTTGGAGTTTAGAGGTTTTTTGGAATGAAGCTCTGGAGTTCCAGAGCTCCGTGATCCGGGAAACATCACTAGAAATATCAATAATGTTTTTAAACTTATATTATTTTAAGTTTCCAGGTATCGTTTGCACTGGTTGTTATTTTCCATTTGCACCAATGCATTTAGCGAAAGTTCATCGAGAAGACTTTACAACGCTTCAAGTTGAAGATTACAGCTTCCTCAGTTTTTAAAAAAATCACAGCCGTCGCATTTTTCCGTCTCAAGAAGTTGTTAGACGTTTTTGAGGAGTTTTTCGACCAAAATCATTCAGAATTTGATCTTTGCAATCAAGCAGTTGATGGAGGGTAATTTTAGATAACTCAATAATACAAACACTATTTTAAAATATTTATACAAACATAAAAATAGGTTTCAAAAAAAATTTACTTAATTTCCTTTTATTTCTTTTAAATCAATCGTTTTTTATATTTAAAAATATTTATGTACATTTTTTTAAAACGCGTTGGCGAAATATCGCAATAAAGAAATAGCATGAAATCATAATAAAATTAATCAATATTATCAAAAATAACATTAGCTGCGTGTTTAGCAAATTAAAAGTCATCCATTTTTATTTAAACTTTCTTAAAACAAAAAAAATTGTTTATGGAAGGAAGATATTTTATTATTAAGCGATTTAATCAAAAATTAAATATTATAATTTTATTGTGTAATAGTTTTAAAATAAACAAAAATATATGTTTTCTAAAGAAAATCGTATAATCTACTGATTTTGTGTAAAAATTCTTGTTTCAAACTTATATTCATGCAACCAGAAACATATTTTGTAACTGCGTCGGCGCAACGTTGTATCGGCCAAATAGTCCGGGGGTGAAATGATCGTCGGCGTAAAAGTCGTCGAAGAAATAGTCGTCTGCGAAGGCAATTTATAAAGCTAGGCACGCTAGGCACACAGGCGCGTCAGGCAGGTCAGGAACGAGCTTTAGCGTACCCGTTCCAAGCCTAAGCGAAGCCTAAAAAACAACCTAAACTTTATGAAATAGCTGCGTGGAGAACGTTTAGATTGTTTTTAGGTTTTGGTTAGGCTTGGAAACGCGTACTGGGCTCGTTCCTGACGGGCCTGACCTGAATATTCCTGATGTGCCTAGGTTTATAAATTGCCTCGGCGAATTGTCGTCGGCAAACTCTGATTCACTCGACAAATTTCACTCGACAGCTTTTTTTAAACTTTTGCTTATGTGTTCCTAAGACTAAGCGAAACCTGAAAAACAACCTAAACTTTTTCCGCGCAGCTGTCTGTTAAAGTTTAATTTGTTTTTCAGGCTTCGCTTAGACATAGGAACTTGTAGGCTTCGGTTCGACCTTTTTTATTTTTAATAATTTATTGTTGTCAAAAAGATTAAACAAGCATTACCTCAATACACGAAGTTTACAGAAATTAACAATTTACAATATCACAATATTAAAAAAATATTTAAATTCTTTAGCCTTTTTAGCTACGAAACATAACTACTAAATCCTTAGTTATGGTAGTCTTTGGCAGTTCCAACATGAACATCAATATGTCAGCAGAACGAGAACGGAGCGGAGGAGGAAGGAGGTTAACAGGACTTTAGAGCCGGAGCGAGGGGACTTTAGAACCGAGGGTCTTTAGAGCCGCAGTGTGGGACTTTAGAGCCGTATTGGAGGGACTTTTGGAGCCGTAACGTAACTTTTGTGTTCAGAAAATTCATAAAAAATTAAGGGACTTTAGAGAGGAACTCTTAAACCTGGCTCCAGAGACTAACTTTATTCACCTCTCAGGTTTTGCTGTTTAGGCTTAGGTTTAGGTGTCGCTTAGGTTTAAGCTTTTGCTTAGGCTCAGTCTTTTGCTTAGGCTTAGGTTCAGGCTTAGGTTTTGCTCAGGCTTAGGTTTTGCTTGGACTTAGGCTTAAGTTTTGCTTAGGCTTAGATTTAGATTTAGAAAAAATCTTTCTAAAGCTCTTTCTAAGCTAAAAAAATCTTTCTAAGGTTTGTCCACTAATCGCCTCGCCCACCCACTTTGGGGACAAAAAATGTCTGGAAGCCAGACTATGAGACGGGACCACCATTCTCCGCCAAATCCTTATTCTTGTCATCTTCTGTATATAAAATAGAAAACCCGAAGCATATTTATCCCGCATAATGATTACCGCATTGCATAATTAGCTCTATTTGTTATGTAAATGTTTTAATATTACTTGTATATTGTTTTACTATTGTTTGCAAACGCATTTTTCATTTCGGCTCTAAAGTCCCTGCTGCGGCTCTAGGGAGAGAATAAAACCCGGGCGAAAAGTCCCGGGCAGCCGGGCGGCCGGGCAATAGCAGGGGATAAAACCCGGGTGGTTTAAAAAAATCGTATTTAAATGTACATTTGACCAGAAATTAAGTTATAAAACTTAAGTTTAGTTGTTTTACTACATTTGGGCCAAATTTTATGGATAAAACTTTTTATTTTAGCGAAATTTAAATAAAAATATTTTTATGGCATTGTGCCAATGGCATCCCAGAGTATAAAACCCGGGCGAAGGTGATCTTTAGAAAGGGTGAGACATCGCGAGGTTAAAAGCCGGGCGGTCAATTTTTTATTTTAAAACATTTATTGAACAATATAACACTGCTAAATTAATTGTTTGCGAATTCTTTGAGGCTCTAACTTGCTTTTTGTACTTAAAAATATTTTTTTAGCAAAAATATTAGATAGTTATTTTTATGGCTATGTGCCAAAACAAGTTCAAAAAGATAAAAGCCGGGCGATCCTAAAAGAAAAACCGGGCAAAGTTTAAAACCAATTTAAAGCTACTTTTTTTAAATTGTTTGAAAAAAATCTTTGTGTAAATGCAAGTTAGAGCCTCAACGAATTCGCAAACGATTAATTCAGCTGTGTTTATTGTTCAATAAATTTTTTAGAATAAAAAAATTGACCGCCCGGTTTTTATCCTCGCGATGTCCCACCGTTTCTAAAGATCCCCTTCGCCCGGGTTTTATACTTTCAGATGCCATTGGCACAATGCCATAAAAATATTTTTATTTAATTTTCGCTGAAATAAAAAGTTTTATCCATAAAATTTGGCCCAAATGTAGTAAAACAACTAAACTTCAGTTTTATAACTTAATTTCTGATCAAGTGTACATTTAAATACGATTTTTTTAAACCACCCGGGTTTTATCCCCTGCTATTGCCCGGCCGCCCGGGTTTTATTCTCTCCCTGCGGCTCTAAAATCCCCAGGTCCGGCTCTAAAGTCCCTCGGCTGGGAAATTTGAACTGAACGCCAGCACTTGATCGCCGAGCAGTAGACCGCCAGAATTCGAAAATTCACAAAAATTTGAAAACTTGGGGGCAGGGCTTGGGGCCCCCTGAATATTTTTCTAGAGGGGAGGGGGCGGGGCCCCCAAAATTTCAAGGCTATGGGGTGGAAGTGGACCCCACCCTACTCCCCTTGTTCATCTATGAATGTCAGAGTAGGTATGATTCCCATACGCGTCTCAAAAGTCGATTTGACCGACCCTAATGTAAAATACACTTATAAAACATCTTCATACCCCAAATTGGACCCGTAGACTTGATTTTTGTGGTTATTTTTGAGGTTTAAACTTTTGATTAGAAGTTATAAGCCGATTTATACCCAAAAATTGCCCTATTTTGGAATGTACAATTTATGTTATTAGGAAATTTTTTTTATTAAGCTTTTAATCAAATCAATATTATTTTTTTCGTATTACCAAGTGTCTAGCAGTTACAAATATACTCTAATTTTTTTCATGGTAACAACCAATTTTTTATAATAACCGTTCAAATACCTATAAAATTTTAGTTGTGAAAAAATTCACATTTTTGAAAAACAACTTATTTTAATAAAAATTAATTATATTACAAATTTGTTTGATTTTTGGGTTTTGCTTAGGCTTAGGAACAATAAATCGGTGAAAAACTAAGTTTAAATTAGCGTTTAAAGCCAAAAAAAATTTGTTGTCCATGTTTTTGGTGGTCCATGTAACTTTTGAATTTTTAATTTTTTTTTAAATTTTAAGTTTTTCAGACTTCTATCATTGTTAAAACATAGTTTTTAATTTAATTTGTATGTTTACAATTTTTTTTATTAACATCATAAATTGCATATGCTGAAAAAGGTCATTTTTAGGGTATAAATTAGTTCATAACTCTTTTTGATAAGGTCAAATCTTAAAAATAACCATCAAAACGAAGTCTGCGTGTCCGATTTAGTGTACAAAGATGTTTTATATGTGTATTTTACTTTAGAATCGGTCAAATCGAATTTTGGGACGCGTATGGGAATCATACCGTCAGAGTAATGTAACTTATTTTGAACTTATCAGTTTATTTTGAAATTTGTATTTTTTGGCTGACAAATACTGCAGGGCTTGTAAATATGGTTAAATGCCATCTTTTTGTAAAACATTAAAAAAAACTACATAGTTATAGTTGCATTGCAATTGAAGCCACCTATTATATTAGTAGTATCTTATTTTAGACATGCATATATGCTTCAATTCTGAAAATAAAAATGCCCCAGCACTGCGCCGTTTAAACTAATTTAACCTTGAATTGAAATTCTATGTTATTTTATTGCCGTTTTGTTATACAGCTATCATTAATGTTTTTTAATAAGTTTAAAATGTAGTTTACAAAAAAATTTTAAGATTAGGTTTTAATATGTTCTCCATCATTTATTTCTATTTAATAAATAAGACAAATGTATAAGGCTGAATTCTGGAGCTTCTAAAACCAAAGCGTCACTCCGGAGCTACACATCTACAAATTACACAGAGACAGAAATTATAAAGTTTTAATTGTTCTTTCTTTCTTTTTTTCTTTACTAAACATATTTTTTCAACGCTCCCCCCTATTTTTACTAAGTATGATTCCCATACGCGTCCCAAAAGTCGATTTGACCGACTCCAATGTAAAATACACTTATAAAACATCTTCATACCCTAAATTAGACCCTTAGACTTGATTTTTGTGTTTATTTTTGAGATTTCAGCTTTTGATTAGAAGTTATAAGCCGATTTATACCCAAAAATTGCCCTAGTTTGGCATGTACAATTTATGTTATTAAGAAATATTTTTATTAAGCCTTTAATCAAACTAATATTATTTTTTTCGTTTACCAAGTGTCTAGCAGTTACAAATATACTTTTATTTTTTTCATGGTAACTACCAATTTTTTACAATAACCGTTCAAATACCCATAAAATTTTAGTTGTGAAAAAATTCACATTTTTGAAAAACAACTTATTTTAATAAAAATCAATAATTATATTACAAATTTGTTTGATTTTTAGGTTTTGCTTAGACTTAAGAACAATAAATCTGTGAAAAACAAAGTTAAACTAAGTTAAATTAGCGTTTAAAGCCAAAAAAATTTTGTTGTCCATGTTTTTGGTGGTCCATGTAACTTTTGAATTTTTAACTTTTTGAAAATTTTTAAGTTCTTCAGACTTCTAACATTGTTAAAACATAGTTTTTAATTTAATTTGTGTGTTTACAATTTTTTTTATTAACATCATAAATTGCATTATGCTGAAAAAGGTCATTTTTTGGGTATAAATTAGTTCATAACTTTTTTCGATAAGGCCAAATCTTAAAAATAACCATCAAAACGAAGTCTGCATGTCCGATTTAGTCTACAAAAATGTTTTATATGTGTATTTTACTTTAGAATCGATCAAATCGAATTTTGGGACGCGTATGGGAATCGAACCTTTTTACTGAAACCTTGACAAAAAAAAGACCATATATTTTATATACAAAAAATGTGCAGTATGGAATAAAATTTAGTAATTAATAAACCAGAGCGAAAGAAATAATTGTTATATAGGGACCCGGACTTTTTTCTGTTGGCAGGAAATTTTAGATGTTTACTTGACATCATTTGCACTATTTTTTATTCTACTTAACTTTTTCACCACCACAAATTTTTTTTTTTTGAAAAATAATACCAACAACCGCCACTCGTTAATCACATCAAAAAGAACTAAACTTTTATGAACTGACAAGTTTTTAGTAGGTATCTGGTTTTTATTTAGGTATTTAATAACTAATTGTAAAAACAAAGCCTACCATAAGCTGAAAATATATACAGAAGTGTGCTAAATAATATAAATTCAACTATTAATTTAATTTTTAGTTTCTTTTTTATGATTAATAAAAAAACTTTTTGTTGATAATGTTGCTATTTTTGCGGTAAATGTGTGGATGCTTAACACTTCTTTATTTTGGTACTTTTTTTGGCAGGTGCGTTTTTTCTAGGGTGTGTTTTTTCACAAAACTGTACCGGGCCAAAACCCCACAGTAAAAAAACGCACTCTAGAAAAAATACACCCAACTCTGCGAAAAAAAGTCCCAATAAGAAAAATAAATTAATAAGGCAAATTAAAATAAAATAAATAGATGATTTAAATTATTTTGCAGGAAAATATCAAATATTTCAGATACATACGTATAATTTATACAATTTTGGTGTAAAACCGTGTGGAAACAAAATTTATCCTTCTAATGTTTTTAAAAATGATTATAGTTATTTTGCCATTTTTGTGGCCGAAATAATTATCTGTGACCACCCCAATTTTTTTAAACAACCACGAGTAACAAGTTTTTATCTTTTTAACCTTTTTGGCTAATATACAAAGCAAATTCCGCAATTTTTTATTTGTTCCCAATTTTTAAAAGCTTTTATAACATTTTTTAACGAATATATGGGGGTTTAAATTAATTTCAAATTGAAATACATTAATCAAAAATAAAAGAAAAATTCTCTGGAAACGTGTAAAAACATTCATTCTCATCTCACAAACAAAATTTATTCACGTATTTTGTTTATATTTATAAAGTATACTATACTATACTAAATATATTTTGACATACCAGTAGCCGCCGCCGCTATTGTTATAAAACATTACTATTATCAAATTTTATATCTTTACCACTAAATAATTTATAGCAAATAGAACAAGAATTCGAGATGATTTTAGGTTTTTACAATTATTTTAAACGTTTTTAAATTGATTCAGGCGAGAGTTTAAAAAGTTTACAACTTAAAAATAAACCTTCAAATAAGAGATGAATTTTTGAAAACATGTACAAAACCAACTTTATTCCCAAAGTTTTTTAATCGTTTAAATAGATAAAATAAAAAAACTATTTTCAGTATATTTGTGACCAGTGGCGTGTCCAGGGGGGTTAGAAAAACTTTAAAATCAAACTAAACTTTAAACTTAGCTTGATTTTGAGGTTTTGCTTAGGGAATCTAAGGTCTAAAGTTCACGATTAAAGTTATTTATAAGCATTATCACAATACTTTACATAAAAAATAACGGTTTTAAACTATTTGTTCGCAGACCTGTGCACGGTCTGAAAATGCCCCCCCCCCGTTTTATTGGAGGATTTGCCCCCCCCCCGTTTTATTGCCCCCCCCCCCCCGCCTAAAACTGAAAAAGTACCCTAAAAATATGACGCCATTTTTGACCTATGATGACGCCATCATCGCGAATTTTTTGCAGTTTTTAGCCTATTTCAATGTATTTTAAGCCATTTTAGACCCTTTTTTTACCTTATTTCCGCTTTTTTTGTCCCTTTTTTCCCTTTTCCCTTCTTTTTTTCTCTTTTTTCCCTTTTTTTCTCTTTTTTTTCTTTCCCCCCTTGCCCCCCCCCCGTTTTATTGCCCCCCCCCGTTTCAAAAAGTTGCCCCCCCCGTGCCCCCCCCCACCCATTTTGGAATTGCCCCCCCCCCCGTGTTAACCCCGGGGGGGGGGCAGTGCACATGTCTGAGTTTGTCTATACTTAAAGTAATCCATGCAATTAAATCAGTGGCGTAGTCAGGGGGAGCGGGGGCGGGGAGGGGGGGGGCCGGCCGCCCCCCCCCCGAAATCCGGCAGTCGGATTTTTGTTTGAGGGGGGTCCCTTACGTTTTTTAAATTTTGGGAGAGAAAAATTTTTTTCTTTAATATTTTACAGAAACTTTCCTGATGCCTTCCAAAACATTATTAATACTCAAAAAACTAAAATTTTCCCGCTGCGCCGGTAGTTTAAATTGACAATTTATCTTAGTTTTTTGATTTCAATTCGATTATCCCGATTATCAAGAATAATATAACACAAGAGAATGTCCGACTGTACACTAATTTTTTGACCAAAATTTTGCGAGAAAAGTCGCACTTTTGAATTTGTGTGCGACTTTTCTCGCAAAAATCCGCCATTTTCTGCTAGTTTTTCCGCGCTGCGATTTTTAACACAGTGTTAGTTTTCTCGCAGTGGTGACTGCGACTTCTTTCGCACTCTGTGCTGCTTTATTCGCACTGCGATTATTTTCGCACTGCAAGCCTGGCCGCGCAACAAAAAAAATACAGACGCTGGTAGCCATTTTCAATGGAGTAAAACACTTCGAAACTTGTTTTATTTAATTTTAAAACGTTGGAAAGTTACTTTATTTTATTAAAACTAAAAAGTTTTAACATCTTAAGGTAAAAAAAAACGACTTTTACTCATTTAAACACAAAATTTTTGCTCCGCTTTGTTTTTATTTTTTTGTTGTGCAGGCAGACTTGCAGTGCAAATAAAGCAGCATAGAGTGCGAAAGAAGTCGCAGTCCCCACTGCGAGAAAACTAACACTGTGTTAAAAATCGCAGCGCGGGAAAACTTGCAGAAAATGGCGGATTTTTGTGAGAAAAGTCGCACACAAATTTGAAAGTGCGACTTTTCTCGCAAAATTTTGGTCAAAAATTTAGTGTACAGTCGGACATTCTCTTGTGTTATATATTCTTGATAAAACTAATATAAACACTATTATCCTTTCATTAACGTTTTAAACACATGTTTTAATTGTATAGGTATAAAAAAACCTTAAAATATGTAATAAGTATCATCTGGAATTAAAATTTCTATTGTATTTTAGCGCCTTAAATTAAAAATTTTTCCCCCGGGGGCATTCTGCCTCTCGGACCCCCCCTGACAAAGGGGCTCTGCCCCTTGACCCCGCTGGGGGCGCCCCCTAGACCCCCCTTAAGGGTTAGTATTTACCCCCCCCCCCCAGACCGGCCCCCCCCCCCCCAAAATGAAATCCTGGGCACGCCACTGTTTGTGACCAAAATAAAGATTTAAAATTTTTTTTGACTGTGCCTTCTGCGGTTTTTATATAAACACTATTACTCATGAATTCAACTTATTCCGGAGGTAAGGTTAGTAATCTTAAACAATTTTTAAATTACTTTAAAAATTTATAAAGATGTTTTAATCGAATACAAATTTGGACCGTATTGGTAATTTAAAAACCGTTATATACAAGAGAAAATTTTTTATAAACCTAAAAACCAACTTATTGATGTAATGTCTTTTGAAGAAATAAAAAAATATTTTTGATTTTCTGCGTGACCATTGCTGTTTAAAATTTTTTCGATCTTAAAATAAATATAATTTCCTGAAGATATTGACCAAGAATATTAATGGCAAACTATTAAAATATGTACTTTGTAAAATAACAAATTATTTTACACTAAACCAATGTCTTGCAGTTCCAATTTTTTTAATTGTGTTTACAAAGCATTGTCGAGTTTATTTTGCTATATTTAAAAAAATGTAATGTTATACATTACTTTTAATTCACTTGTTTCTTTTACCTTTTACTTCTGTTACATGAATATTGTAAATTTTTTAGTTGCATAAGGTATTTATTCCTAAAAAATGATTTCCTTTCATGCTGTTAATAGTGTTCATACTTTTTTGAATTATCACCGCTTCATCAAAAATTTTTCCCACACACATGCTTTTTTTCGCAGATTACCTGTTTACGTAACAAAAAAACAGTTTCTAATTGTGGGGCCCTTTTTTCATAGGCGGATGTGTTTTTTCATAGTTTCTTAGCGTTTTTACACTAGTGGGGCCCTTTTTTCGCTGGTGCATTTTTTCTAGAGTGCGTTCTTTTGATTTTTCCAGCCATGGGGGCTTTTTTCATAGGCGGGTGCATTTTTTCATAGTATTTTTTGGCGTTTTTAATTAATCGGGCCCTTTTTTTGCGGGGGCATTTTCTTAGGTTGTTTTTTTGCACCAAATCACGGGTGGCTTGGGGGCGTCCAAAATTTTGATGCCAGGAGATGGGGACGACTTTACCCCATCTCCTGGCATCAAAATTTTGGACCCCCCACGCCACCCGTGATTTGGTGCAAAAAAACAACCTAAAAAAAGGACGACTTTACCCCATAAAAATCCTTTAGACAAAGACCTCGGAATGGGTGAACACTGCATGTAGTGAACACTCTAGCGGTAAAGGTTGCCAACATCGTTATTAATGTTGGACGAAGAGTCTTAACCATAGGGGTGAAACATTTTCGCCCCTCCTGGCTTGTCTTAGCGCCTGCCCTTTGCATAATCTGCATAGGGAAGATAAGTTTCAGGTTATTCAACAACAACAACTTTACCCCATCTTGCTCTCCCCATCCCTTCATGCTACCAAGTCCGTAGCCAGGGGGGGGGATTGGGGGGATTAATCCCCCCCTCAAATTCTGGGAAGGCAAAAAATTTCGTAAGGGTCCCCCCTTTGGTTTTTTTAAAAATTTAGAAAAAAATTTTTTTTTCCAAATCACTCTGTAATGTATTAAAGCTATCTAAAATGCATTATTTAAAGTGATTTAGGTTCATAAAAGCTCTTATTTATAAAAAAGGAATTATTTATAATTCAAAACATTAGTGCAGTGAGTTTAAAAATATTGTATTCGCCACTCTTCCAATAACAACCGCAACTGGAGAGCGCTCCTTTTCTGCTATGCGCCAAATTAAAACTTACTTAAGATCTTGCATGACCCAGGAAAGGTTTACCGCCCTTGTCTGCCTGTCTATTCACATTGATGTTACGGTCCCAGTGGAAGAAGAAATTGTAAAGGAATTCGCAACAAGCACAAAAAGAAGAGCAAATTTTGGATATTAATAACTGAAGCCTTTACTATAAAAATTTAAATTAAATAAAGATTTTTTATTTTTAAAAACGTTTGTTCTTTTTTATTAAAATAGTAATAAAATACCTAAAACTATTTCATTTTGTAGTATTATTTAAAAAACAACTGAAAATAAATAAAGATTCAGTAATTCAAATTTATGTTTTCTTGAATGCCTTTTAAAAGCTTAGAAATTAAAAAATTTTCCACCCGGGGGGCGTACTGCCCCCGAACCCCCCTGACAAGGAGCTCTGCCCCTTGACCCCGCTGGGGGGCTCTCGCCCCCCCAGACCCCCCTTGTGGGCCCCTATAACCACCTTCCAAAAAATCCCCCCCTCAATTCAAATCCTGGCTACGGCCCTGGCTACCTATCGTGTACCGGACACCCAGTTTCCCTTTATCCCCTCACCTAAAACTCACTTATGGTGGCAACGGCAAGGTAATTTAATGATTTTTTAAAGTTTTTTTTTGAATAGTTTTTGTATGGTTGTTTATTTGTTAAAGTAAAAAAAGCACTTTTTATACCTATAAATTCAGTTAAAAAAATTTATAGTATATAATAATTAAACGCAGACAATCGAATGATGACCACGAACAGCGTTCCCGGGCCGGGCGGCGCCACGCAGCGCATAGCCGGAAAACGACAGACCCTGGATGAAGCCTACGCCCCTCCTGCCAACTTTTTAGAAATCGATATCTGCAACCCAATCACTCACGGAGTGGCGAAAAATCGATATTCAGATTACGAAATCAGGATGCGGGTAAGTGGGCTATTCTTATGCCAGCAGTGCGTTGTATAATATAAGGGTCACTGACTATAATTCAAACAGACTTAATTTCGGCCAGAGGCTGTAGTTTTGCCTTGCTCAATGTTATAAAATCAACTACATGCATTGCGTGTGAACATAGGTGTTTTTGGTCAGGTCCACTAGGAGGGGGTCCACCCCTAGGCCAAATTTTTTTTAAGGCGAGATGGGTCGAGACCACCTTGGTTTTTTAGGGGGGGGGGTCGACGTCGACCCCAGGTGCAAGATTCCAAATTTGGGGAGAGTCAGAGGGGTCCGATTTTTTAACAAAGTTTTTTAAATCAATAATTTAAGTGTTTTAGGTTCAATATTCAATTTTATATACTAAAACAGCCTATTTAGGCCTAAAAAGTGTATTTAACCATTTTTTTTAATTAAAAAACTATGCTTTTGACAGTAAATTTAGCTTTCAGTCCCCAGGGGGGGATCGAAATTTTGGCTCTAGGGGGGTGACTCATCTTTCCCCCTCAAAACACTTCTGCATGCGAATCTTCTGCTTATAATTTATCTTTCTAGAAAATAAAATCTTATATCTAATCTTGTAGGTATCAACCGCATATGGCTAGATAAGTTACATGATCGTCTATCTTGCCATATGCAATTTATTTCATAACTTGGTGCGTGGAAAAAATAACAGCCAAAAATAATGGCCGTGGCTTAAATTAAGGCTGACCGAATTTAAGTCAGTTATAGGTAAGTGAACAAAAAAAAACACTCGATTTTTTCCAAAAAGAAAATACCCCATATCTCCTTAAATACAACTCAAAACTCAAGTTTAAAGGTCTTAATGAAATCTACGCCAAAATTAACATGTAAAAGTTGTTTTTACCTATTTAACCCCAAAATTTGAAAAATATGACATTTTTAAAATTATGAAATTTTTTTCTTGAAAACGAGTTCACCTATGCTTGGAATATCGGTATTTTTACCCTTTTGAGCTACATGCATGAAAATTAACATCCTAAACCGCTAATACTCGCTTTTTCACGTAGTAACCATGGTTTTTAGCCTAGTCGCACCAGTTTTTTAAAATAAGGTGTTTTTTTTTCTAAAAAAACGTTATAAACAAATTTTGGTGTTTTTTCCAAAAAAAAACACCTTAAAATTTTTGTATTGTGCAATTATTTTTAAGTTTTGTTGAGTTTTTTGTAGTAAAAATTTACAGGGCTGAATAAAAGTTATTTTTAAAACTCCCAAACCTGCTAAAATAGCTTCAAACATTCAAAATGTTGCCTTTTTGTACTTCAATTTTCGTTTAGCACAGGGTGGCCAAAGTTGCCGGAACATTTGGGGCGAGTTGGCCCAATTAAAAAAAGGTCTTTAGAAGCTACTACAGTAGCTGAAAATGCCATTCTCGCTGAACTGTAATCTAGACATCCATAAAACAAAAACTTAAAAATATGTCTTTTTTAAAAAAAACTAAAAATGAAAATTTAAAAAAAAACATAGAGACCGGCCAAAGTTACTCCGGTTAATTATACTTCAGGGTATAAACAAAAAATTGGAAATTATACTTTTCGAACTTTTTTCTCTTTATGTAAAAATTTTAATAAATCCAAAATTATTGCGAAAAATAACTTTTTTGGGGTAAAAAGTTGTGTAGATTACATTAAAACTGAAACTTTTTCTCTAAAAATACAGAAAAAGGTTTAAAAATTTTAAATTATCACTAAAATTTTTTTTTCAAATTTCGAGAAAAAGACTTTTGTCAATTTTTTTTCTATTGTGTTAATCAAAAAACCATAAAATTTAAAGTAGTTATATCGGTAGAAAAACGTTTGAAGAGCTTGAAAATGTTGTTTTTATTTTAATAGGTTAAAAATTAAAATGTTTTAGAGACGATTTTCGAAGTGTTTTTTTTTAGAAAAAAAGTGTGTTTCTTTTTTGGAAAAAGTGACCGAAAAAAACCGCCTTTTTTCCTATATTTTTCTCTCATTTAATAGGATATATTTATAAAAAAATGGTTACCTTAAGCTGAAAAAGCGCCCCCAGAAAAGCCTATAGACCTATTTTATATAAGCTAAACGCTTTAATAAATTTTTTTTGAGGGGGGTGCCAAAAAGTGTGTTTTTTTCGTTCACTTGCCTAAACTCTATTATTATGTATACAAATGAGCTCGGTAAAGATCGATAACGACAGGAGATCGATTTAACTACTCTTCCAAATCTTGGGTAAGGTGAGGTTGGGAAGTTTACGGAAGAAAATAATAGTTCGTCGTTACTCTGACACAAAGAGTCACAATCAGTATAAAATCAACGTGACTCTGACTTATTTTATTTAGATTATTGGGCGTTTAAGATATAAAAAGAATCACAGTTATGAGCATTTTATGACGCTTCTGACTCATTGTGTCAGAGTAACGACGAGTTCAATTCGAACCAATCGATGAAAACGGTCACCAAAGCTAAGAGGAAGTCTTTACTTTGGGTAAAATTTCATTATGAAATCTAGAAGCGTGGTCCTGAGGGGGATTGAACCTTCTGGCTTTTTAATTTAAAATCATTAATGGTTTAATAATTCATTTTTTTATTAGGAATACCACTGTATTGTATAAAAAGCGATATTGTGGTATAAAAAAAGTGTAAAAACATGAATTTGTGTGAACAAAAATTTGGAAAAAAATTAGTATAAAAAAGTACTTAAAATTTTCTCGAGGGGGGTCAGGAGTAAAAAATTTGGGGAAAAGGGCCTTTGGATTTTTTTGGGGGAAGGGGGGAAATTTTAACGCTGGGGGGGTGGACCGTGGACCCCATTGTACCCATAGGTGGGCAGCCTCTCGGATTTTGGGGGCGGGGTGTCAAATTTTAGGGGGGGTGTCCAGCAAGACCCAAATTTCCTGAGGGGGGGTGTACCCAATATTTCCGCGCTGCCTTAAAATGAGCTTAAAACGTGTAAAAAAACGTAAAACAAGCTTATAAATGCTTTAAAACTGTGTAAGATAAGACCTTATTGCAACTTATATATTTTATTTTTTTAATTCTTTTAATAATAATGTGCAATGGCGCAGTCAGGATTTCATTTCAGGGGCGTCGGTCTGGGGGGGGAAGAAAAAGTGTTGTCAAAACGGCGCGAAGCGCCGCCGCCTGCGCCGCGTAGCGGCGCCAGCCGACGCGAAGCGTTGGCCGGAGGGTCTGGGGGGTGTCCCCCCAGCCGCCGGAGGCGAAAAATTTTTGAAAATATATACTAAAAACGGCTTAAAAATCGTCTCCTGGTGATCGCGTGAACATACATTTTACTTTTGTTTTTTTACGCTAACTTTCTACATAATTCTCTGTGATCTTAAAAAATTCAGTCAGGGGGTTTCGGGGAGAACAATGCCCCCTGGAGGAGCAAAATTTATAATTTGAGGCGCTAAAATACGCTAGAAATTTTAATTCCAAATGATACTAATTACAAAATTTAAGGTTTTTTATAGCTATACTATACATTTATAACATGTGTTTAAAACGTTAAAAAAAGGATAATAGTGTTTATAGTAGTTTTATTAAACATGTATGCCTTAACTACTAAATGGGATAATCGATTTGCAATTGAAAAACTAAGATAAATTGCCAATTTAAACTGCCCGCGTATTGGGGAAATTTAAACTGCCCGCGTAGCGGGGGAATTTAAAGGTAATAAAGGGTAATGAACGGGGAAATATGGTAATAAACACTCCGCGCGAAGCGCGGAAAAATTTTTTAGTCCTTTTATAACACTTAAAAATTTTTCTTTGGGAGGCGAATTTGGGGGGGGGGGTGTCCCCGACTACCCCAAATTTAAGGGGGGGTGTCAGCAAAATCCGAAATTTTGGGGGGGGTATAACCCCCCCCAACCCCCCCCCCTGCCCACCTATGATTGTACCACACATGGGCACGGGGGGGTTGGGGGGTCAAGTTAACCCTCCCTCAAATTCTGAGAAGAGGGGTTTAACCCCCCCCCCGCTCAGAAATGGGGGGGGGGAAGGTTAACCTCCCATTTTTGGAAAAATAAAGAAAAAAATGTCTCTAAAAAGACTTTTAACCGTCTTCAAACTTAAGTTTTAAGTTTAAAATGAATGTTTTAAACAGTAAAAAGCTCAAAAATGTAATAAAAAGGGCTTTTTAACTTAAAATTAGCGTTTTTTACCTATTTTTGTGACAAACAATATGGGTAAAATGCACCCCAGAAATAAAACGATGTATGGGTATTTTGATTTTCTCGGATTTTAACCCCCCTCTAATTTGGGGTTTAACAAGAAAGGATATGCCAAAAATCGGCGTCTTAGGAAGAGAAGGGATTGAGGTCGCTCTTTGGGGGAGAAAGAAGGGTGGAGAATGAATATATCGTCGTTACTTTGACACAAAGAGTCACAATCAGTATAAAATCAACATCACTCTGACTCATTTTGTTTAGATTATTTGTGGGTTTAAGATATAAAAGGAGTCACAGTTATATGAGTATTTTACGACGTTTTTGACTCATTGTGTCAGAGTAACGACGATATTATAATCCTCTACGCTCCACCCCCTCCGGCACCCGTGGCCGTGAGTAGATAGTAGAGTAGGAACCATTGTTCTTAATGAACAAATATCTTCTTTTTTTTGACAAATAAGATGTGCATTTTGCAAACAGTTTAGCAGTGCTCATTTAAAGCATTCTTAAACTATACAATAGATATTATTTTTTTCGGGGGTAGATTTTACCGATTTAGTTTTTAATTTTGAAGAAGAAATAGAATAAAACGGTAATTTTTTAGGGTAATGTTGAATTTTTTGGATTTTCAGTGATAAAAGGGGTGGCGGTGGAGGTCGTTATTTATTTTAGGGGGCGGCCGTTTTTTTATTTAGGAGGGTGGCCGGTGGGTGGGCAGCCTCCCGTATTCGGGAGGTGGACTATACCCGACCCCTGAAATTGGAAGGGCGCGGTGTCCCAAAATTTTTTTTAAGTGGTACCTCAAATACCTGATTTTTAGCCTTTTTAGTACTGATTACCCCCAAAATTTTAAGGAGGGATGTCGGCAGTAATCGGATTTTTAGGGCAGGTATAACCCCCAACCCCTCTTCCCCTCTGCCCACCTATAATCCTCCCCTTTCCCCGAAATCCAACGAAGCCGTATTTTTTGTAAGCCTTTATAAGATTTTTGTAAATTTTGAGAAAAAACAATTACCCTAATATCAGTTAAGAAACATCACTGATGCGTTCCAAAGGTATGTTATTAAGAAAAAAAAGTAGAATTTTCTTGTCTTCAGGGGGATTTTAATTTGGAAATTTTGTGTTTAGAAATTGGTTTTCAATTTTAATTGTAACTCCGCTTAATAATGAAGGCGTGCATGTTCAATAAAAATACGTTTAACCAGTAAATTAAACATTTAGTCACGTTTTAAATACATATTTTAAACTTAAAGGAAAAAACGCCCTACATTTTGTAATAATTATCAGTTGCAATCAAATTTTCTAATGTTTTTGGTGCCTTAAATTTAAAATTTTGTCCTTCCGGGGGAGGGGCATTCTATAACAAAGCTCCTTGATCTTGCTGGAAGGCTATCGACCTCCACCACCCTGCAAGGGTTAGTATCCTACCCAAACTAGTCACCCTGAAATGAAATTCTTGGCACGCCATTGCCCTAACCTCTGAGTACATATAACCCAGCATTTTGAATAAATTTAACCTTAAAATCGCAAAACCTTTGATTTTTTAACTTCTATTCAATTTTTAGACCAATCTTCCTGTTTTTAAACTGAAAGAGTCCAGTGTTCGACGAAGGTACAGTGATTTTGAATGGCTCAGAAATGAACTCGAACGTGACAGCAAAGTATGTGCGTTTAGTTTCGGAATTTTTTAAAATTGATTTCGGTAATAATTTGAGTTTTACTAGACATTCGTGTGTCCTATAGTAAATATAGGCTCAAATATCCAGAAAATGGAAAATGGAACAAAAAAATCTTCAAAATTACTGCTACATTACTTTCGAATTGAAAATCTAAAGTTAATATAAGTGTAAGCAAACACAGTAAAAAGTGTTTTTATACTAAATTAGCTTTTTTTCCCATTTTTTACAATCAAATTAAACGATATTATATGGGTAAAAAAATTACAATTTGGAAAATAACGATGTGATCAGAATCCGAAATGTGTTCCTCAGAACATAACACTTCTCCTGCTAAATTGGAATTTCATTTCCCATTAGGAGGATCGTTTGTTTTTTCTTAAAAACAATTTTCAAATAGTTAAATTACGAAAAACGTTTTGTCAAAGCGCGCCAATTACTAGTTATGGGCAGTTCCGGTTCCGGGTTCTGATGTTCCGGGCGAAATTTGGTATTCCGGTTTCTGTTCCGGATTGTTGGAAAATCTCAATTCCGGTTCTGGTTCGGTAGTTCCGCCCATCACTACCAAACCAATTATCGTCCTTACTCTGAAACAAAGAGTCACAATCAGTATAAAATCAACGTGACTCCGACTCATTTTGTTTATGATATTAGTGTGTTTGGAAATACGAAGAGTCACAGCTACGAGTATTTTATGACGCTTCTGACTCATTGTGTCAAAGTAACGACGTTATATACCTTTCAATCACCCAAAGCCAAGATAAAACATAGTCATTTAGACCAGTGGTGTGCCCAGGATTTCATTTCGAGGGGGGGGGCGGTCTGGCGGGGTATATACTAACCCTGAGGGGGGTCTGGGGGGCGGCAGCCCCCCAGAAATGGGGGGCCTGGGGGCGAGAGCCCCCCAGCGGGGTCAAGGGGCAGAGCCCCTTGTCAGGGGGGTCCGGGGGGCAGAATGCCCCCGGGGAAGAAAATTTTTAATTTAAGGCGCTAAAATACACTAGAAATTTTAATTCCAGATGATAATTAAAACAAAATTTAAGGTTTTTTTTATTCCTATCCATTTAAAACATGTGTTTAAAACGTTAATAAAAGGTTAATAATGTTTATAGTAGTTTTATTTAACATGTATGCCTTAACTATTGAGCGGCAAAATCGATTTGAAATTGAAAAACTGAGATAAATTGTCAATTTAAACTACCAGCGAAGCGGGGAAAATTTGGTTTTTTGACTATTAATATGTTTTTGGAAGGCATCAGGAAAGTTTCTGAATTAATATTTAAGAAAACAAATTTTTTCTCCCAAAATTCAAAAAATGTAAGGGTCCCCCCTTACGAAAAAATCCGGCTTCGCCCGGGTCCCCCTTACGAAAAAATCCGGGGGGGGGGGGGGGCGGCCGCCCCCCCCCCCCCCCCCCCCCCCTGGGCACGCCACTGATTTAGACGAAATATTATTCGGCCTTACTCTTCCTCATAACGATACAAAAATAATTACGCAAGGTAGTTTTAGATAGTGGTTCCCCCTTTGCCTGGAAAGGCGTTTAAACGACAAATGCCATTTCGCGGTGACGATGGGATTTTCGAGGAAGCATTTATAGAGGGCCGAAGAAAAGGCCTTGAACAGTTTATTAACAAGTATATAAGCAAAGCATTACTTAATTTCTAGAGACATTATAATTTAAGTAACTGAAAAAACTGCAATTTTGAACCAGGATTTCGGAAAGGCGGGAGGGTTGCACTCCATACAAATTTTTTGAACATGGGGGTTTTGTTGATTGTACTCCAATTTTTAAAATATCATAAAAAAGACATTAAACGGATAAAAAAATTCGCTTCGCGCACGCGAAGTAATTATTTTCGCTGTTTTTGCATTGTTTTTTAGTTAAACTCGAAACATTTTAGAAGTAAAAATGTATAACATTAAAAATCGTGTGACAGCATGAAAAAATTTAAAAAATTGTCATTGAAATTCATCAGAAACATTGCTTAAAAGTTGTAAAATGGTATATATATATATCGAACGCTAAGCAGAGCGAAGAGCGTAAAATTTTTTAAAAGTTGTTCTCTCGGCACCCCCAAAATTTTACCGTTAAAAGCCTAAAAGGAGGAGTTACAACCCCCATTTAGTAGGAAAAAAAATCAACATTTTTTTGTGCAGACTACAAAATATTGTTTCAGTTTGCTTGTTAAAAATTTAATATTTTATGTGTAAAAAACAGTACAACCCCCATAACCCCACCCCCTAGCTACGCCCTTGATGTTGAGTAAAAACTAAAAAAAAAACTTTTAAAAATTTGGAAATTTTTCGAAATTTGGTTTATAAATTTGCATATTTTTGGAAGCTGAAACTTTTTTGAAGTTGAAGATGCCTTGTAATTTGATTTGTAATATGCTATTATTTCTTTCATTTACTGTGTCAAAACTCCCATAGTTTAGAATAGTGTTTTTTTTGTATTTCTAACAGCTATGTTACAATTTATTTATATTATTTGACTTTTGTATCCCTGCTAATATAATTTATCGTCGGAATCAACTGTGCTGTGTGCAAGTTATGTATGTCCGCCCATATTAACAAAAAAATTTTTTTCAGTTGTAATCCTTTTTAAACAGGCTTTAAAATTTTTCCAAAACTTACATAAAACCATAAAAATAGTCCTAAGAATACAGATTCAATTTGAAATGTATTTTAAGTGTAAATAAGTTTTAAAACACTTATTTATGTGGCTAAGCTCCGGAGGTCTCCACTTTGGTATTGTAATATCATAGTGGAAACATGGTATTCAATGATGGGAATATCATTGGTTTCCATCATAGGTGAGTACGTTTTTGAAGCTAAGGAAAGTAGTTACTTGCGATAAATCGCATTTACGCGAGGTCAACCCGGGGTAAAAAAATTTGAAATCTAGCTGGGGCTTTGGAGTAAAATAGTTTTAAACCATCATAATCTTTAATCATACAATACAGACCTGTGCACGGTCTGAAAATGCCCCCCCCGTTTTATTGGAGGATTTCCCCCCCCCCCCGTTTTATTGCCCCCCCCCCGCCAAAAAATGAAAAAGTACCCTAAAAATATGACGCCATTTTTGACCTATGATGACGCCATCATCGCGAATTTTTTGCAGTTTTTAGCCTATTTCAATGTATTTTAAGCCATTTCAGACCTACTTTTTCCTTATTTCCGCTTTTTTTCTCCCTTTTTCTCCCTTTTCCCCTTCTTTTTTTGTCTTTTTTTCTCCTTTTTTTCTCTTTTTTTTCTTTCCCCCCTGCTTGCCCCCCCCGTTTTATTGCCCCCCCCCCCCGTTTCAAAAAAGTTGTTCCCCCCCGTGCCCCCCCCGTTTTTGCAATCCCCTCCCCGTTTTAACCCCGGGGGGGGGCCAGTGCACAGGCTGACAATAGATGTTTTTTGGGAGGAGCAAAGGGGTCCACCCCCCAGAGCCAAAATTTCGGACCCTTCCCCTTAGAAAAAATCCATCCCCGATCCCCCACAAAGCTGGAGACCAATTCGGCTTGACTTCCCCCCTCCCTAGCAAGGCTAACCCCCCTTCTCCCCCCTCTCCCGAACATTTTAAAAGTATATTATTTTTATTTACTGTCAAAAACACAGGCTTTTTAGTAAAAAACACTTTGACACTTTTCAGGCCTAAATAGGCTGTTTTAGTATATAATTCAAAATTAGACCTAAAAACACTTAAATTAGGGTAACTGACTTAATTTCGGCCACCTTTTTTATTTTTTGAATAAGTTTTTTCTGGTTTTTCCAATCGACCCAAAATTTGGTCTAAAAATCAAACGATAGCTATTTTTGTTATTCCAGTGCAAAATTTTAAAATTTCTGTTACACTTAAAGATCAGTGGAGGTTTAAAGTTTTTTTATAGTGGCCGAAATTAAGGCGCGAGCCATTAACTTCGGCCACCTAGAAAAAACTGGCTATAACTATTGTCGAAGTGAACAATAAAAAATTTTAAAGTTTGCAAATTTATCCTTAGGTAACTTAATTTTTCCCGTTTGCAAACTTTAATAGTTATTAGCAAGACTTTAAATGATTATGTCAAAACCTTTAAAAACAAGTTTTAATAACCTGTATTTTTTGTAGAATTTTTATATTTGGCTTAAAAAACGTCAAAAAAAGTCAAACGAGCAAAAAATTCTTTATAAATACGGTAGTACGATAATATTTAAAAACAGTAAAAAACGGTAGGTTCTTTCACCTAAATTTTCAGGTGGCCGAAATTAACGAATCTTAAAATGCGCAGTTAAACGCGTTGCAAAGTACTTTTGTGCTAGTTTTTTTGTCTTTTAAAAATAAGCCAATTTTTTAGCACCCTAAATTGGTGGCCAAAATTAAGTCAGATACCCTACTGATTTAAAAAATATTTTATAAAAAATCGGACCCCCTTCAACCCCCCCCCCCCCCCGAAATTTAAAATCTCGCACCCCGGGTCGACCCTCCCCTAAAAAGTCAGGGGGTCCGTACGTACCCCCTAGGGCCCCCTAAAAACTTTTGGCCTTCAACCCGAGGATAAACGGTGGACCACCCCCCCCTTGCGGACCTGAAAAAAAAAGTCTATGAGTTTAATATAATTGTTCTTTTTATAGGATATTATATTACTAAATTTTATTAAATAAAAAAAGAAAGCGTTTAAAAGCATGAATTGTGTCAAAATGTTACGTTTTTGAAAGAAATTTTAGGCGATTAAAATTTTCTCGAGATTTGGAGTGGGGGGCGTCAGATTTTAAATTCTAGAGAGATTGGTCAGGGATACAAAATTCGCAAATTTGGGAGAAAAAGCCCCCCTCGCTCCAAATTTTTGTCTGGGAAGGAAGGCACCATTTGGAGGCTAGGGGTGGACCCCTTCCTGCTCCCTCCCCATAGGTGTTTTTGGTCGGGTCCGCTAGGGGGGGGTCCACCCCCGGGTGGGAGGCCAAAATTTTTTAGGGGGGGGGGTCCAGGGGGGTTGGGACCCCCCTGGCTTTTTTGGGGGGGGGGGTCGACCCCCGGGTGCGAGATTTCAAATTTAGGGGGGGGGGGTCAGGGGGGTCCAATTTTTAGCAAAATTTTTTAACTCAATAATTTAAGTGTTTTTAGGTCTAATATTGAATTTTATGTATTAAAACAGCCTATTTAGGCCTAAAAAGTGTATTTAAACACTGTTTTTAACTAAAAAACCGTGTTTTGGACAGTAAATAAAAAAATATACTTCCAAATTGGTCGGGAGGGGGGGAGGGGGGTCAGCCTCGCTTGGGGGGCAGACCGGACCGCTCTCGAGCGTTGGGGCGAGGTGGGGGGGTCACTGAATTTTTTTCTAGGGGGGGGTCCAAAATTTTGGCTCTAGGGGGGGTGCACCCCTCTGTCCCCCCCCCAAAAACACCTATGTCCCTCCCCCTTTTTCACCTGTGATTTCTTCTATATTTAAGAAAACTGTTCATAAAACTCTTTAAGTTTGTTTTTTATTTATTTATAGGGTGGCCGTACACCCATTGGCCCAAAACGAGAAATGTTTGCACATATTTTTGCAGGAACCAGTAGATAGGGATAAAACTATGTGCCTGGAAAAATACGAAATACCTAAGAATACCTTTCGTACTCATTCCGGGTTTGGTATTTGTGGGTACGAAAGAAAACTGCAGTGATCGTGTTGAAAGGGTACTTTCTGTTGCAATCGATATACTTAAATAAGGTCTGCATGAAAAAAATGAGCTGTGGTGTAAGGAAGATGAGTGATTTTATGTCTTTGGTTTGCACGAAACAAAATTATTATTATTATTAGTGTTTGCTAAAATAATTACTTACACAATTAACATAATTTAAATCCACAATACATCGATATTGTTTCTCGGAGCTCCGAAGTACTCTCGGTATTTTTGCGCTTATTTTTTAAATAAATACACGTAGTGTCATAATATTATAATGTAAATAATTATTATGTAAAATAAAATTTAATTTTTCCAAAAAGTCTCGGTCTGAAATAACACCGAAAGCGGCTAAAATAATCAAAGTACTTCTGGTGATATTATGAAGTGAGTTTTTTATTATTAGGTTTTATAAAATAAATTATATAAAGCCAACATTTTGTTTATAGGAAAAAAAAAAACAATTTTTTTTTCAGAATACAAAATATTGTTTCAGTTTGCTTGTTAAAAATTTAATATTTTATGTGTAAAAAAAATTAGAAAATTATTAAAATTATTGACAACTTTTATTTTACACCTGTTAATTTCAAGGTGTAAATATTGTTGTTGTAATCTTTCATGTTCACAGTCTTTACAAGAATATTGTTCTTCAAATTTAATTTAAAACCATAGTCATTGATGAAAAAGGGGTCATTCACGAAGAAAAATTAAATATTTATTTCTTCGCGTAAATAAATTTTTTTAAAAATTCGATTGTATTAAAATTTGAGTCGCCCTTGTTGAACATTATATTTTTGTAATGATTATTTAAGTACAATTGTATTTTTATTTGTTAGATACACTTTTTTTAGAATATTTATTGTTCTTATCATCTTGAATCTGAATGTATTGTCTATTAAGTTTAATTAATTGTAATTATCGTTTCTGTTATTTATGTTGCTGTATATTTTTTTAGTTATTTAGCACACGTTTTGTTTAAAAGACTTTATGTTAATCCACGCGTACTATAATCCGATTATAAATAGCGAGTAAGAGTGACTGGCATAAATACGGTTGTGCCGTAATTTCGGCTCTTAATTTTGCTATGCGCAAAAATGGCTAGACTGATGACATAACGATCTATCCCGCCATACGCAATTCATTTTACAATTCCGCGCATAGCAAAAATAAGAACTGGTGGTTAAATTTAAATCAGTAACCAGACCTGTGCACTGCCCCCCAGGGGTTTTATTGTGGGGAGCAATTCCAAAGCGGGGGGGGGGGAAAGCAGGAGGGAAAGAGAAAAAAAAGAAGGGAAAAGGGACAAAAAAAGCGAGAATAATTTAAAAATAGGTCTAGAATGGCTTAAAATACATTGAAATAGGCTAAAAACTGCAAAAAAATTCGCGATGATGGCGTCGTCATAGGTCAAAAATGGCGTCATAATTTTGGGGTACTTTTTCATTTTTTGGCGGGGGGGACAATAAAACGGAGGGTAGGCAAATCCTCCAATAAAGCGGAGGGGGCATTTCCAGACCGTGTACAGGTCTGCAGTAACTATATTTAATTCTAAAACAAAACAATCTTTATGTTCTATTTCTTTCTAAATCAATAGATGATTATAATTACTTTGATTAGCCTTATCCATTAAAGCAGAACAGAAATGAGCTTTATTTAGCGACATGTCGAGACTTTAAGAAACAATGAAGAAAAAAAGAGTCATTTTTTATCAATGTGTCAAAATAACTTTATTATAAATTGTTTTTAATGACGTTTTAAGGCTAAATGAATCCTAGTTTTTACAGTAAAATCAACAACATATCTTAAATGTAAATTATTGCATACACTTTTTTGATCTTTTGCATAAAATAAATTTTGGTTTTTTGGCTGAAATACATTTTGTGCGTCATACTTTGGTATAATGATTGTACAAATTTTTATTGGAAAAATGCAGTTGATAAGAAAGGCTAATTAAAAAAATTTTACGGTAAAAATACTTTGTAGCAAAACAAAGGTTAAATGTTTTTATTTTAGGTTATGTTTTAAATGTAAAAAACTTTACTAAATTTTATTATTATGAAGGTCTTAAATAAATAATTATGATATTCCAGACCTGTGCACGGTCTGAAAATGCCCCCCCCCCGTTTTATTGGAGGATTTGCCCCCCCCCGTTTTATTGCCCCCCCTGCCAAAAAATAAAAAAGTACCCTAAAAATATGACGCCATTTTTGACCTATGATGACGCCATCATCGCGAATTTTTTGCAGTTTTTAGCCTATTTCAATGTATTTTAAGCCATTTTAGACCTATTTTTACCTTATTTTCGCTTTTTTGTCCCTTTTTTCCCTTTTCCCTTCTTTTTCTCTTTTTTTCTCCTTTTTTTTCTTTCCCCCCTGCTTGCTCCCCCCGTTTTATTCCCCCCCCCGTTAAAAAAAAAAGTTGCCCCCTGTGCCTCCCCATTTTGGAATTGCCCCCCGTTTTAACCCCGGGGGGGCAGTGCACAGGTCTGATTACTGATTTAAATCGAACCACCAGTTCTTATTTTTTGCTATGCGCGGAATTGTAAAATGAATTGCGTATGGCGGGATAGATCGTTATGTCATCAAAAGTCTAGCCATTTTTGCGCATAGCAAAATTAAGAGCCGAAATTACGGCACAACCGTATTTATGCCAGTCACTCTTACTCGCTATTTATAATCGGATTATAGTACGCGTGGATTAACATAAAGTCTTTTAAAACAAAACGTGTGCTAAATAACTAAAAAAATATACAGCAACATAAATAACAGAAACGATAATTACAATTAATTAAACTTAATAGACAATACATTCAGATTCAAGATGATAAGAACAATAAATATTCTAAAAAAAGTGTATCTAACAAATAAAAATACAATTGTACTTAAATAATCATTACAAAAATATAATGTTCAACAAGGGCGACTCAAATTTTAATACAATCGAATTTTTAAAAAAATTTATTTACGCGAAGAAATAAATATTTAATTTGTCTTCGTGAATGACCCCTTTTTCATCAATGACTATGGTTTTAAATTAAATTTGAAGAACAATATTCTTGTAAAGACTGTGAACATGAAACATTACAACAACAATATTTACACCTTGAAATTAACAGGTGTAAAATAAAAGTTGTCAATAATTTTAATAATTTTCTAATTTTTTTTACACATAAAATATTAAATTTTTAACAAGCAAACTGAAACAATATTTTGTAGTCTGCACAAAAAAATGTTGATTTTTTTCCTATCAACAAAAAGTTGGCTTTATATAAATGATATTCTTAAACCTAATCATAAACAACTCACTTCATAATATCACCGGAAGTACTTTGATTATTTTAGCCGCTTTCGGTGTTATTTCAGACGGAGACTTTTTGGAAAAATTAAATTTTATTTTACATAATAATTATTTACATTATAATATTATGACACTACGTGTATTTATTTAAAAAATAAGCGCAAAAATACCGAGAGTACTCCGGAGCTCCGAGAAACAATATCGATGTATTGTGGATTTAAATTATGTTAATTGTGTAAGTAATTATTTTAGCAAACACTAATAATAATAATAATTTGTTTCGTGCAAACCAAAGACATAAAATCACTCATCTTCCTTACACCACAGCTCATTTTTTTCATGCAGACCTTATTTAAGTATATCGATTGCAACAGAAAGTACCCTTTCAACACGATCACTGCAGTTTTCTTTCGTACCCACAAATACCAAACCCGGAATGAGTACGAAAGGTATTCTTAGGTATTTCGTATTTTTCCAGGCACATAGTTTTTATCTATCACCGGTTCCTGCAAAAACATGTGCAAACATTTCTCGTTTTGGGCCAATGGGTGTCCGGCCACCCTATAAATAAATAAAAAACAAACTTAAAGAGTTTTATGAACAGTTTTCTTAAATATAGAAAGAAATCACAGGTGAAAAAGGGGGAGGGACATAGGTGTTTTTTGAGGGGGGGACAGAGGGTTGCACTCCCCCCCTAGAGCCAAAATTTTGGACCCCCCCTAGAAAAAATTCAGGGCCCCTCCCCCTCCCCCCCCCAAAGCTCGAGACCGGTCCGGCCTGACCCTCCCCCTAGCGAGGCTGCCCCCCCTACCCCCCCCCTCCCGACCAAATCTGAAGGAAATTTTTTTAATTACTGTCCAAAACACGGTTTTTAGTTAAAAACAGTGTTTAAATACATTTTTAGGCCTAAATAGGCTGTTTTAATACATAAAATTCAATATTAGACCTAAAACACTTAAATTATTGAGTTAAAAAAATTTTGCTAAAAAATTGGACCCCCCTGACCCCCCCCCCCTAAATTTGAAATCTCGCACCCGGGGTCGACCCCCCCTAAAAAGCCAGGGGGTCCGGGGCCCCCGGGCCCCCCCCCCCCCCCCCATAAAAATTTTTGGCCTCCCACGGGGGGGGGGGTGGGTGGACCCCCCCCTAGCGGACCCGACCAAAAACACCTATGGGGAGGGAGCAGGAAGGGGTCCACCCCTGCAGCCTCCAAATTGTGCCTTCCTTCCCAGACAAAAATTTGAGCGAGGGAGGCTTTTTCTTCCCTAGCAAT
>JASAMX010008236.1:0-47708 GCA_030248175.1 Microlaimidae sp. YZB2_3
TATTGCTCCCAGTTTTAACCGGGGGGGCAATAAAACGGGGGCAAAAAGCAGGGGGAAGAAAGAAAAAAAAGAGAAAAAAAGGAGAAAAAAAGAAGGGAAAAGGGAAAAAAGGGACAAAAAAAGCGGAAATAGGTAAAGAGGTCTAAATGGTTAAAATATTGAAGAGGTGAAAACGAAAACAAAATTCGACGAATGGGTGCTATCATAGGTCAAAAATGGCGTCATACAGAATTTTAAGGTACTTTTTTCATTCTTTTGGTGGGGGGGAGATCAAATGGGGCCCTTTAAATCCTCCAGAAAAAACGGGGGGCATTTTTTATACTTTGTATAGGCCTAAATTAGTATTTAAAAATTTTCTTTCTCCACCTATTTTTAGGCTTCTCAAAATTAGAAAAAAATGACATTTTAGATTTTTTAGAAATTTTTTCCCCCAATTTTTTTTTCACCACGCGCTGTGTTCGCTTTATCAGACCCTTCTCAACCAAAATGAATGAAACTTAACTTCTATAAAAAATTAACACCTGGTTTAACTATTCTCAAAGCATTTTTTATAATAGAGTGTGTCTTTTTTTTCTCTTTTTTTTTTTGTTGGGAAAACGTAGCTGGGAACAAATTTGCTCGTTTTTGCTACAAAAAATCCAGTTCAAACTACATACATCTTTCAAAACTGTGTTTTAATTCGAGTAAGAAAAATTAAAACAGTTCTTAAATTAATGGACTCGTCTGATGACGTATTTTTTATAAATTGTAAAATTTGTAGTGATACAAAAAAAAAAAAAATAAAAAAAAAAATTTTTTTAATTTAAAAAATATTTCATGACTCTCTGAGAGGAGTTATCTATAGAGGGAATCAAGTGATTTATTTATATGCTCTTGTACAGCTTCTTTTTAAATAATTTTTTTTTTCTTCCTTTATCTTTTTTTGTTTTTTTTTTCTGGAGTGGCGGCTTCTATTTTGTCCGTTCTTTAAAGTTTTTTTTCATAAAGTTAATTATACTGAGCTTGCAAGTATAAATAAACAATAAGTTTTTCTGTGTTTTCTAATGTTTTTAGTTGATTCACATGTTCCCCCCCTCTCCGCCGAGCGTTGAGGTAATACAAAAAATTATCTTATCATTCATTCAAAGTAAAATAAAATTATTACAAAATACATTAATTGTGTATGACCTTTTACTAAATAATTTTTATTTTTATTTGTTGAAATGTTCTACATGTTTACCTGGTTACATTATTAATATATATTTTTAAATGAAATTTCAGGAATTTCTAACACCGTATCCTACTCAGGCCGCTGGTTCCCAGCCATTCTTTTCAACCCCCCCAAGCCAAAATTTTGAAAAGGTGGGAGGTTCTGAACTTTGAAAAAAACCCCAAGTTTCCCTTTCCAACTTTTCTAACGAAAATTTAAAGGTTTAACATTAGTAAAAAGTTTCGCTTTTCACGGGGGCGGGTGTTTATTTATTTTGTTATATTTTGAATATTTTATATTTTTTGAATAAAAATATAGGAGAAAAAGAAGCAAAATTTCTATTAAAGCATAATTCGTTATTTTAAAATTTTTGTTTTCAAAAACATTAATCATTTAACACTACAGAAATATTCCGGTGAGCCCCCCCTCAAAGTAACGCGCAAAAAATTAAAAAAAAATTGCGTAAATTTTGAGCATTTTAAATAATTATGGGGGGAGGGAGGGTACTGGATCCCCACCCCGAACCCCCCCGAAGCAAAAAAAACCTCCCTCAAAATTTGGTGTTGTCCCCCAATACCGTCTTAAAACGGCTAAACATCGGCGTATTTCGGGAATGCAAAATTTGTGAAATAATAAAAAAGTCAGACGGCAGGAATTGAAATTTAACAATAAAAGAACGCCCTCTACTTTTGTGTACTGTACTATTGGAATCATAAGGTGGCACTGACTGAGAAGTGTCACAAAAAACTTTAGGAATACCATACCTCAATACCTCATCGCTCAGCGGTTTTAGCACGGGACATATACCCCTGAAAGTAGGCTACCCTAGTTTAAGGGGTGTCCACAATCGGATTTTTGGGCTAAAGCAACCCCAGACACGGGAAGTCGGTCCGGAGTGGGGGGGGGGGTTAAAACCCAGGGGGAGGGGAAATTAAAATCCAGAAAATAATTATCGTTTTTCTGGAGCCCATTTTACCCATATTGTTTTTCGATTTTGAAGGAGGTAAAAAACGCTAATTTTTAAGTCAAAAAGCCCTTTTTATAGTATTTTGAGCTTTTATTGCTTAAACATTCGTATTGATCTTAAAATGTTTTGGAGGACTAGAAGTCATTTAAAGACATTTTTTTTCTTCATTTTTTCAAAATTGGGGTTAACCTTTTTCTCCCCGCCCCCAGGGGGGGGGGGGGCTTACCCTCGCTCGAGTAATTATGGGGTTAACCAACCCCCCCCCCCCCCGTGCCCATAATTATACCTCCAACCCAATCTACTTATGATTACAATTATACATGATTACATCTGTATTGTATACATTACATAAGTAATTTTGTCTGTAGGTTTAAGCAATATCGAATCATCATCAAGCAGTAGTATATAGAAACACAAAAGTATTAAAACTGAAAATAAATTACAAAAGAGAAGGTTATATATGTATACAAAATGAGTATAGAAATATCAAATTTATACACCAAAATATAAACATGTAAAATATAACGCGAATTAAAAAAATACATGAGTAAAAAATGATAAACAATAATTTTATATTTTTTTTTGTAATCCTTAAAACAGTATTGGGTAAGTTATAGGCAAAAGAATAAATAAAATTTTTAAAGAAAAATAACAATTTGCAAATTGAAATCTAGTTATATTAAAACAAACTAAGACAGATACATTAAAAACTTTAAAAACGCAAAAAAAATTTTTTTAATATACATATATATATATATATATATTAATCGAAATTTTTTTTGCGTTTTTAAAGTTTTTAATGTCTTGTCTGTTTTGTTTTATTATCACTTAGATTTCAATTTGCAATATTATTTTTCTTTAAAAATTTTGTTTATTCTCTTGCCTATAACTTACCCAATCTCTGTTTTAAGGATTTACAAAAAAAAATATAAAATTATTGTTTATCATTTTTTTTACTAGTGTATTTTTTTAATTCGCGTTATATTTTACATGTTTATATTTTTGGTGTATAAAAATTTGGTGTTGTATCTCATTTTGTATACATATATATAACCTTCTCTTTGTAATTTATTTTCAGTTTTAAGTGCTTTGTGTGTTTCTATATACTACTGCTTGATGATGATGATTCGATATTGCTTAAACCTTACAACAAAATTACTTATGTAATGTATACAATACAGATGTAATCATGTATAATTGTAATCATAGGTGGGCAGTGGGGTTGGAGGGTTATAACCATATATGGGCACGGAGGGGGGTTGGGGGGTTAACCCCCCATAAATTCTGAGACGGGGGGTTTAACCCCCCCCCCACTCAGAAATGGGGGCGGGGAGAAAAGGTTAACCCCCCAATTTTGAAAAAATGAAGAAAAAAAATGTCTTTAAAATGACTTCTAATTGCCTCCAAACTTAAGTTTTGAGGTCAAAATAAATGTTTTAAGCAATAAAAAGCTCAAAAATGCTATAAAAAGGGCTTTTTGACTTAAAATTAGCGTTTTTTACCTATTTTTCCTTCAAAATCGAAAAACGATATGGGTAAAATGCACTCCAGAAAAAAACGATAAGGGTATTTTGCCTTTCTCGGATTTTAACTCCCCCCTCCCCCCCAATTTGGGGTTTAACCCCCCCCCACTCCGGACCGACTTACCCATGTATGGTTATAACCCCCAAAAATCCGATTATTGCCGACACCCCCCTTAAATTTAGGGGTACCCCGGACACCCTCCCCCCTAAAATTTAGGGGGTCCATGTCCCAGTGCTAAAACCGCTAACAATGAGGTATTTAAGGTATGGTATACCCTAAAGTTTTTTGTGACACTCCCCCCAAATTCCCGGTGGCTGCCCACCTATGATTCCAATAGTACAGTACACAATAATAAAGACAGTTCTTTTATTGTTAAATTTCAATTCCTGCCGTCTAAATGTTTTATTATATCACAAATTTTGGGTATACCCCAAATACCCCATGTTTACCGTTTTTAGTACACTATTGGGACAACACCAAATTTTAAGGAGCTGTCGTCAGTTTCGGGTTTTTTCGGGGTATCAGAATTCTCTATCCTCCTCCCCCCATGCCCACGTAAAATGCTAAAATTTACGCAATTTTTTTTAATTTTGCGCATTTTTTTTACTTGGGGCTAACTCAATATTTATCTAGTGTTAAATGATTAATGTTTTTGAAAACGAAAATTTTAAAATAACAAATTATGTTTTAATAAAATTCATGCTTCTTTTCTCCTATATTTTTATTCAAAAATATAAAATATTCAATATAACAAAATAAATAAACACACCCCCGCGTGAAAAGCGAAACTTTTTACTAATGTTAAACCTTTAAAATTTGGTCACAAGTGTTTCAAAATTTTGCTTGAACTTTTTTTCAAATTAGAACCTCCACCTTTACGAAATTTTGGCTACGTCCACTTGAAAAGAATATTTAAAAATTAGCGGCCCAAATATCATATGGGTGTAGTTACCTACTGAAATTTCATTTAAAAATATATATTAATAATGTAACCAGGTAAACATGTAAACATTTCAACAAAATCAATAAAAATTTTATTAAAAAGGTCATACACAATTAATGTTGTTGTAATAAATTTATTATACTTTGAATGAAAATAAAATTACTTTTAGAATTACCTAGCACTCGCGGACATAACATGAACATGTGAATCAACTAAAAACAGTAAAAACACAGAAAAACTTATTGTTTATTTATACTTGCAAGCTTGGTATAAATAACTTCATAATATTATAGGTTAAAAAAACAGACAATTTTGACACCGCCCTCTCCCAAAAAAAAAACAAAAAAATAATAAAGCCTGAACTCGGAAATTATTTAAAATAAAGCTGTACAAGCATATAAATAAATAAAGAGACTCCCCTCTATTGATGACTCTCTCAGAGAGTCAAAATTTTTTACATTTTTTTAAACTTTTTTGTATCACTACAAATTTTACAATTTATAAAATACGTCATAGACAAGTGATTAATTAAAGAACTGTTTTTATAGGTTTATTGAATTAAAACACAGTTTTAGAAGTTTTTATTGAGTTTTAACTGATTTTTGTAGCAAAAACAAGCAAATTTGTTCCCAGCGTTTTTCCAACAAAAAAAAAAAGAAAAAAAAAAGACACACTCTATTATAAAAAATGCTTTGAATAGTTAAACCAGTGTTAATAATTTATGAAGTTAATTTTCATGCATTTAGCTTCAAAGGGTCTGATATTTCAAACACAGCATAGGTGAACTCATTTTTGAGAGAAAAAAAATCTAAAAGTTTTAAAATGTCATTTTTTTCTAATTTTGGGATTAAAATAGGTAAAAAAAAGAAAATTTTCAATGCTAATTCAGACCTGTGCACGGTCTGGAAATGCCCCCGCCCCGTTTTATTGAAGGATTTGCTCCCCCCCCGTTTTATTGCCCCCCCGCCAAAAAATGAAAAAAGTACCCTGAAATTATGACGCCATTTTTGACCTATGATGACGCCATCATCGCGAATTTTTTGCAGTTTTTAGCCTATTTCAATGTATTTTAAGCCATTTTAGACCTATTTTTACCTATTTCCGCTTTTTTTGTCCCTTTTTTCCCTTTTTCCCTTCTTTTTTTTCTCCTTTTTTCTCTTTTCTTTTTCTTTCCCCCCTGCTTGCCCCCCCCCCGTTTTATTGCCCCCCCCGTTTTAAAAAAAGTTGCCCCCCCGGTGCCCCCCCATTTTGGAATTGCCCTCCCCCAGTTTTAACCCGGGGGGGGAAGTGCACAGGTCTGCTAATTTTTGGCGTAGATTGAATTAAGACTTTTATTTAAAATGGAGTTTTTAGTTGTATTTAAAGAGATGTGTGTGTGTGTGTGTGTGTGTGTGTGTGTGTGTGTGTGTGTGTGTGTGTGTGTGTGTGTGTGTGTGTGTGTGTGTGTGTGTGTGTTTGTGTGTCTGTGTGTGTGTATGTGTGTTTTGTTGCTTTTTTATAACGGGTCTTTTTTTGCTCTTTCCTACATAACATAATACATGTATAAATGCTATGTAGTGTAATGATTTTAACCTAATTTCTTTTAAAATTTAAATTTAATTAAAAAATTAATGGTAAGGTCAATGAAGAATTAATTTTATTATGTATTATTATTGTTTAAAATTTTTACTAGAACGATAGTAGAAATTGGGTCAATAAAACCCAGCGCCGAATAAGTTATAATTTAGAAAGCGTAAAGCTCTGTAACCCTCTTCGTGTAATATGGACGTAGCTCCTGAGTCTGATATTAGTTGGTAGGAACATTGCTAGTATATTATACTGTGTACAAACCACAATACTCCACGATGAATAAAAAAAATGAACTTAAAAATGATAGCTTTTCACCAGGGACGTAACCAGAGGGGCGAGGGGGCGGTCGCCCCGCTTCCAAAAAAACGGTCGGACAGGGGAAAAAAGTATAGTGGTTGGGCGGGGGAGGCGGCCGCCATCACAACCATACATGGGCAAGTTGGTCCGGAGTGGGGGGTTAAACTCCAAATTGGGAGGGGGGGGGGGGGGTTAAAATCCGAGAAACGTGAAATACCCATCTCGTTTTTTTCTGGAGTGCATTTTACCCATATCGTTTTTTGATTTTGAAGGAAAAATAGGTAAAAAACGCTAATTCTAGGTCAAAAAGCCCTTTTTATTGCATTTTTGAGCTTTTTATTGCTTAAAACGTTCATTTTGACCTCAAAACATAAGTTTAGAGGCAGTTAGAAATCATTTTTAGGACATTTTTTTTCTTCATTTCGCCAAAATTGGGGGGGGGGTTAACCTTTTCTCTCTCCCGCGTGGAGAAAATTTTAAATTAAAAATGGTGTAAAATTCATGTTTTTGTACCATTCTTATACCAGAATATCGCTTTTTTTATTCAATAAAATATTGCATTATCTTATAAAAAATCTATTATTAAATATTTAATGATTTTAAAGTATTTTGCTTTAGACATTGGATCCCACCTGACCCCCCTCTAGGTTTCAAAATTTTTTACGTCGGGTCAACATCAACCCCCCCCCTAGAAAGTCAGGGGTGTCCGACCTACCTAGGACCCCTCCTAGACTTTGAAATGTCATCTACCCGGGGTAAAGACCCCCCTAGCTTCGGTGACCGTGTTTATCTATGGCCCTTTTTTGCGCTAAAATCCCTAATTTTATTATTTTACAAAAAAATTTTGTAAACGGTTTTTTAAACTAATTAAAAACATTGTTTAATTCATAAAATGCAGCTAAAATAATTCCAACATCAGGTTGTTGCTTAGGAAGTACAGTCTTTTAAATATAGCAACTGATTATAAGTGTTCTTATGCTTGTGGCATTAAGGCTAGTGGTTGATAGTAGAGTGACAAGGGGCTCAGACCGCAGTGACATTAGAAGTGAGAGTGAAACGGTGTAAACCCGCACAGAACCCGTTGTCTTTAGTCACTCCGGTGGGAACTAGCTCTAAGGTAGTGTTACGAAAGTCTACCTAGCTTCTTCCTAATGACCAGACCTGTGCACGGTCTGAAAATGCCCCCCCCCCGTTTTATTGGAGGATTTGTTCCCCCCCCCCCCCGCCAAAAATGAAAAAGTACCCTAAAAATATGACGCCATTTTTGACCTATGATGACACCATCATGCATCATCGCGAATTTTTTGCAGTTTTTAGCCTATTTCAATGTATTTTAAGCCATTTTAGACCTATTTTTACCTTATTTTCGCTTTTTTTTGTCCCTTTTTTCCCTTTTCCCCTCCCTTTTTTCCCTTTTTTCTCTTTTTTTTCTCTTTTCTCCCCCCCCCCCCCCCCCCCCCCCCCATGCTTGCCCCCCCCGTTTCAACAAAGTTGCACCCCCGTGCCCCCCCATTTTGGAATTGCCCCCCGTTTTAACCTCCGGGGGGGGGGCAGTGCACATGTCTGCTAATGACTGTGTTTGTTTGGGTTCCCGATCTAATCGGCTTGCTCCCATAAGTGGGCAATGGTGGGGGGGGGGGGTTGGGGGAAGGGGTGGGGGTTATACCCTTTTTAAAAAATTCTGACTACCGCCGACACCCACCCCCCAAAGTTTGTGGGTACCCCTACACCCAACATGGGCCAGTAGGTCCGGAGTGGGGGGGGGGTTAAACCCAAATTAAGGGGATTAAAATCCGAGAAACGCAAAATACCCATATCGTTTTTTTTCTGGAGTGCATTTTACCCATATCGTTTTTCGATTTTAAAGAAAAAATAGGTAAAAAAACGCTAATTTTAGGTCAAAAAGTTCTTTTTATTGCATTTTTGAGCCTTTTATTGCTTACACATTTATTTTGACCTCAAAACTTAAGTTTGGAGGCAGTTAGAAGTTATTTTAAAGGCTTTTTTTTCTTCATTTTTCCGAAATTGGGGGAGGGAGGTTAACCTTTTCTCCCCCCACTTCTGAGTGGGGTAAACCCCTTCAGAATTTGGGGGGGGGTTAACCCCCCCCCAACCCCCCCCCCCCCGTGCCCATGTATGCCCTACACCCCCCTAAAATTAGAGGCATCAGTACTAAAATGGTGAATTTGAGGTATACTCCAAAGAAATTTTGGGGGTACCCTCCCCCAAATTTCGGGGATCGGGTATACTATACTCCCTCCCACCAAAATCCAGAAGGCGGCCCATCTATGGTTATACCCCCCAAAAAAAATTCCGACTACTGCCGTCACTCTCCCCCCTCCCTAAAATTTGGAGGGTCGCAGTACTAAAAACGCTAAAAATGTGGTATTTGAGGTATACCTACCCAAAAAAATGATTGGGAAACCCACCCCCAAAATTTCGAGGGTCTAGTATACCCCCAAAAAACTCCGGGAGGTTGCCCACCTATGCTTGCTCCCTTTAAACCCAAAATATACTACACCGGTCGTTTTAAAATTTCATAGCAGGCAGTAAGTGTTATAATATTGTTGTTGGTTGGTAGCCTTGTTCCTTATTATTCTGAAGGTCGTCGTAAGTTAAAAAAAATTGGCAACTTTCTTAATTTTCCGCCAGAAGTCTTCTGCATTCGGTATTATACCGGTTAAGTATATAGTAAGTAGGAAAACGTTAAGCAACAGTCGTTAAGTGCTAAAAAGAACAAGACGATCTCTGCCTACCTTTTCTTCACGTTCTAAAGCTTATAAAAAGATTTTAACAGAAGTCGGTAAGTGTTAAGAAGCAACATACCTTCCAGGGGTCCCTCCTCTCCGATGACAGCGTTTGGATTCTCTATTTCCTCCGGTTCCTCCTCGTCATCCAGTCTCCCCTCCGCCAGGAATTGTTCCAATTGGTGCTTTTCCACTTCAGCTCGGAGTCGCTTGTTCTTGATCAGAATTTTACGCTTCAAACTGTTCGGGGACGGGAGAGCCACCCCCGGTTCCAACTAAACCCCAACATAATAGCGTTAATTAAAATTTTATGCTTCTGTTTGGGAACGAGAAATGTAGGCATAGGTGTTTTTTTTGGGGGGGGGGGCAGAGGGGTCCACCCCTCCCATAGAGACAAAATTTTGGACCCCCCCTTCCTAGAAAAAATCCAGAGGGCCCATCTCCCGCCCCCCAAAGCTCGAGAGTGGTCAGGCCTGACCCCCCTCCCGACCAATTTGGAAGTATATTTTTTATTTGCTGTCAAAAACACGATTTTTTTGTTAAAAACAGTGTTTAAATACGCTTTTTAGGCCTAAATAGGCTGTTTTAATACATAAAATTCAATATTAGACCTAAAAACACTTAAATTATTGCTTTTGAGTTAAACAAATTTTGTTAAAAAATTGGACCCCCTGACCCCCCCCCCCTAAATTTGAAATCTCGCACTCGGGGTTGACCCCCCTAAAAAGCCAGGGGGGTCCGGACTCCCTTGGACCCCCCTAAAAAATTTTGGCCTTCCACCCTGGGTGGACCCCGACCCCCTAGAGGACCGACCAAAAACACCTACGAAGAGTGCCGCCGACTTCTATCAAATAAACAATAGTTTATAACATGTATAATAACAGCTCCTTCCGTAGTTTTGATGTTTAGAAAATGCAACAGCCTAAAAGTGTTAAATTCGAGGAGCTTGTTCTTGCTCAAAATTTTACGCTTCACACAGTTTGGGGACGGGACAGGTAACCCCACCCAGCTTCAACTAAACCTAATGCTTAATTAACAGTAATAGGCAGTTCCGGTTCCGGATGTTAGGGCAAAATTTGGAATTTCGATTCCAGTTCCTGTTTCGGATTTTGGAAAATCACAATTACGGTTCTGGTTCCTAGCAATGGGCAGAACTACGAAACCTCCAAAATCCCGGAATTGAGATTTTTCAAAAATCCGGAACCCGAAACGGAATTGAGATTTTTCAAAAATCCAGGGACCGGAACCGGAACCGGAATTCAAAATTTTGCCCGGAATCAGAACTGCCTATCGCACACACTGTAAAACCTCCGGAACCGGAATTGAGATTTTCCAAAAATCCAGAACAGGAATCGGAACCGGAATTTCAAATTTTGCGCGGAACATCCGGGACCGGAACTGCCCATCACTCCTAGAATTATAAATAACTTACCGGATGAGATGGTAGGGGTTCGGTGAGGAGGAGGTCGCCGAATATCTCCGCGCAGTATTGGGCCATGAGTAGCTGGTTGTGTTTGGAACAGTGGTTCTCGACGGAGGTAATTTATATTTTCAGGCGCACAGGAACATTATGCGCGTCAGGAATAAGTTTAAGCCTACGCATTCCTAAGCCTAAAAACAATCTAAACTTTATCAAATAGCTGCGCGGAGAAAGTTTATGTTGTTTTTAGGCTTCGCTTAGGCTTAGGAACGCGTAGGTTTAAGCTCGTTCCTGACACGCCTGAATATTCTTGTGCGCCTGGTGCGCCTGAAAATATAAATTACCTCGAAAGAGAGGATCACTGGGAAGTCGGAAACTAGGAAGGCTGTTTCTTGAATCGCCTGAATCACATCCTGCAACAGAAACAAAACAGTGATTACGGATCTTCTCCAGAAATCTTCTCTTTAAATGGATCGGGTTCTGAACATGATATTGGAGGCATAGGTACGTAAGGGGGGGGGGAATTTTACCTCCATCCTCAAAAATCTGGAAACCTATCGACACTCACACTTAAATTTGGGAGTACCCTGGACAATCATCTAAAAATTGGGGGACCCTGTACTAAAAATAGGGAATATAAGGTATACCCCAAAAATTTTTTGGGACACTCCCCTCTTTCGATGGTCGGGTTTACCATTGCCTATAGGCGGGTAGAGGGGCGGCGGGTTGGGGGGTTATACACCACCCAAAAATCCCGATTATAGCCAACACCGCCCTAAAATTTGGGGGGTCCCCCAGTACTAAAAACGCTAAAAATGGGGTATTTGAGGTGTATCTCAAAAATTTTTGGGAACCCCCCCCCAAATTTTGTGGGTCGGATATACCCTACCCCCCTAAATCCAGAGGCTGCACACCTATGACCGACCATACCCCCCCAAAAAAAAGTTCGGAAGGCTGCCCACCTACGCTACGACTAAAGGGTACGAACAACAGAATGGGGTCAGCACAAACAACAACGTTAAAAACCTCTTAATCATGCTTCAGGGCTCTGGCTATTTAAAGCACAGGAAAATACGGAGCTCCGCTTTATTTCAGTATTTTAAAAGTATAACCTTGATTTATTAATAAACTAAAATGTTTTAAGTTATTTTATCCTCATTTAGGATTATCTTTATTAGTCTTAATAATACAAAAAAAATTCAACTAGGTATAGGCCCATGACCATGACATTATATATTTTTAATTATCTATATAAACTTAGTTCAAAAATAGAGTGAAGCTTTGGACATTTAGGAGTTACTGCTAACTTCACAATCCGGAGCTATAGGAAACTCTAATAAAATAAAAACAACGTGACCCTTTTGATCATGATTTTATTTAGACTAACTATCAATCTAGGTTTTTTTATGCCAAATCGACGCCACTGGCGCCTAGAAATTCCCGCTGGCGCCTAAAATTTTGGGCCTTGGCGCCAGCCTGGCGCCTAGATTTTTGGCTGGACAAATATTTTTTACAGCTTTTTTTAGACAAATAGACAAAAAAGGAAGCAAAATTTTTAAAGTTTTAAAACATCAATTTCTAAAATTTTTCTTGCTCTTCGCTTGGCTCAGCGTCAGCGCATAACTGTTTTGAACTTATTAATAATTTATTTATTTTTCTTGTGGCATAGAGGTAATACTGCTAATTAATTATATTATTTTAACCCTGAGAAATGTCATTTAAAATAAAAATCTTAAAAAAACTAATTAATAAAGTTTAGTTTTGATCGAAACCTAAAATTACCCCCTAATAAAATCATTTTGCTAAAAAATTATTGACTTTTAAAATCATTATCTAATCATTATATTGCAAGATTTTTTTAAAAATTTTTCATGATTCTTGCTAACTGTTTCTATCTGTTTCACTTAAAAAACTATCATTTTTTTTATATTGATTTAAAATCCATACTTTTATTTAATTTAGTGTAATAAGCTATTAGAGATGCTCCTCTAAAGTTTTAATTCATCAAACAAACAACAATTTTAAAATGAAAATTAAAAAATATAAGGAAAAAATGAAGAACGCAAACATAAAGAAAAAATAATGTAAACAACCTGTTTAAAAAATCCATACAAATTTTAAACAAAATGTACCAAGCAAAAATTGGTTATAATAAACACCTTCATATTAAAATTATGCCAGCCAAGCCAAACCCAAGTTATTTTATAATTTTCTAGGTCTCTGTACCAATGTTTTCTTGTTAAATTATGATCCTTTGGCAAAATTTTACGCATTTAGAAGTTGAGCATTGAAAAAAGAAAAAAAATTATTATTTTTTTTTAAATTTTTAGCATATAAAACAAAAAATTGACTTTAAAGTCATCCAAAATTATATATGGTATTGAAAAAACTATTATATTAGCACCATTATTTACATAGGTCACCGACCTTCGACGGCTTAGGGGGGGGGGGGTCCACACCCCGGGGTGTTTTGGTTTTTGACCTCTAGGGGGAAGCTTACATCCCGGGGTGTTTTTTCTAAAAAAACACCCCGGGGTGCTTGGGGTTAGGGAGTTCATGATCTTTAGGGGGGGGGGGGTTAGGGGGAGGGGGGGTGCTACCAAATTTTCAAAAAAAGCGTAAAAAACATAATTATGCAGGTACCTTTTTTGTTGTATTATTTGCCTAATTAGGTACCCTAATTATTATTAGGGGGGTGTAGCCAGGGTGGAGATGAAGTGGTAGGGGGGGTTAGCCAGTTCCAAATCCCTTTGGTAGGGGGGGTTTGCCCGGTCTGGATATGGTTGATGGGGGGAGTGGTCGAAAATGGGTCTTAGGGAGGGTCAGAGGTTCAAGGGGTCGAAGGGGGGGGGGGAGGGGTCAAAAATTAACCTTAGGGGGGATAGGTCTCAGAGGCCGTAGGGGGGGGGGGCCACCCCCCCCCCTACCACCCCCCCCCCTTCGGTGACCTATGTATTTATGTTTTTGGCGCCTAGATTTTAGCGCTAGCGCCTAAAATTTGGAGGCTAGGCGCCAGCTGGCGCCTAGGCGCTGGCGAAAAAAAAACCCCAGCATCAATATCAATGTGTTTATTCACGAATTAAACAATTAAACATACAAAAAAATGGCGTGGACCGATCACGGTAGCAAAACTTGACAAAGACAAGGTTTATTCTGGAATGTGACTTAAAGGCTTAGGCATTAAGCACCAATTTAAGCCACTTTGAATACTGTTTCTAAATTGTGTTACGAACGCGGCTGAGACTTGGTTTTGCGATAACATATTCTATTTTGATATCACTCTGTTAGAGAAAAAATATTTTCTTTCGTTCATTCAATATTTTCTATTTTAAGTTTGTACGTGTGACTGCTAGTCTGATTTTCATTAAAAGTAAAAAAGTGTTTCGATTGCTGTTAGTAGTTCCATGTATAACATCGGTCAGTTTATATTCGGGGTTTGGGTTTCATGGTAAAATAGTTTTAATTTTAAATTGCACGGCATTGTGGTATTTGTTTACGGCTTTTTGTATTTTTGTTAGATTTCAAATTTCTGGGTGGGTTATTTGATTAAAAATGAAAATTCGGAACGGGGGTGTAAGTGAGTCCCCGCGATTTTTTAAAGAGGAAAGGGATTAATTTAAAGGCAGGGAGTGGGAAGGGGACCTTATTTTCATCTATGAACGTGGCTTTTTAATTTTTTCGAAGAAAAATAATGATATTAATATCACTGGCATGAAACTTAGTAACATTGAAGATTAAAATACAGAATAAGAGTTTGTGTAACTGATATCTTTCCAGATATCAGACTATGAACAGCAGCTAAGCTAAACAAATCACAATCGCCTTCAAAAATAGATAATAGGTTGATCCGTTGATCGGCTCTTTTTAGAAAGTAAAAAGATTAGTAAAAATCAATTTTTTTTAATTTTTATTTTAGTTTTTGACAGCTTAAAATATATTCATAATTTGCCTGAAAAATGGGTCCATAGAATTTGAAAAGCGATAAGATATTGAAATAAAACACACACAACTATATAAATAAATTCTCGCTTACTTTAAAGAGGACATCTGTACACATTGCTTTTCCGTGCGTGATGATTGGCTCTGATTCACCAGACGCCGTACCATCCCAACAATCCAATTCAATACACCTTAATAATACACGTTTTACGTATTTAGATCGTTGTACCGCGTGGCGAAGTGGGAGAACGCATGTCTTTCATACTGAAGGTAATAGATATTTTTGGTCAGGTCCGCCCGGGGGGGAGGGGCCACGTCCACCCCCGGGTGAAAGAACAAAATTTGTTAGGGGGTCCGGACCTCCTTTGCTTTTCAGTGGTTTGATCCGCGGTGCGAGATTCCAAATTTAGGGGGGTGGTCAGGGGGTCCGATTTTTTAACAAAGTTTTTTTAGAATCCGTAATTTAAGTGTTTTCATGTCAAATATTGAATTTTATATACTAAAACAACTCCGCCACCGACTGCACTGTAGGGTTGGTGCCTGTCCCAAGCCAGGAGCGCCTGTCTAAATTCCAGGCGTAAGGAGGAGGGTTGACAAATGGTTTCTTACTGTTATAAAATCACAGAAAATTTCCGTACAAGGCCAAATAATAAACCACATACACTAAAACAGCCTATTTAAGCCCAAAAAGTGCATTTAAACACTGTTTTTTACTAAAAACCGTATTTTTTAACAGTAAAAAGAAAACGCTATACTTCCAATTTGGTAGGAAGAGGGGGGGAAAGGGGTCAGCCTCGCTAAGTGGGCTCAGGCCGGACCGCTCTCGAGCTTTGAGGGAGAGGGGACCAATGAATTTTTTCCAGGGGGGTCCGAAATTTTGGCTCTAAGGGGGGTGGCGCCCTCTGCTCTGCCCCCCCTCCCAAAAAACATCTATGTTGTAGGCCCTTGGATCGAGTCCCGACCCGACCCGACCGAGACGAACTACATTGTGATAATGTTGACGTTTTGTTAATATTTTTGTATGTATATTCGGTTGCAAAATTAGTGCCGAGTAACAGTAACGACCTTGCGTATCCAGCTTTATGCGAAATAAATTAAAATAAAATAAATTATTGGCTCCGATTCATGAGACGGTGTAGCATCCCACGCAACAATCCAATCTAATACACCTTAACAATACATGTTTATAGTTTATACGCAATTAATTTATTGTAGCCAGCTTTTCAAATGGACCAAAGAACATTTTACTAACTAACCTGTTCGTCTTTACAAGAAAACAAAAAGTCAAAATTAGTAAAAAGTCAACGTTACTCTGATTCACAATGTTTGTTTATACTATTTGTGTGTTAAAGGATAAAAAGAGTCCCAGTTACGAGCAAATATTTTATGAGGATTCTGATTGTATTTTATTGTGTCACAGTAACGACGAGTTAGCCTCCCTCCAAATCCATTTTTTTTATTTAGAGGACAAACAGTAAACGTATAACAGTGTTATAGTTCTGATCAGTCAGCAGCAATAAAATATTTTATAAGAAAGAAAGTGATGTTGTTGCTGTTGCATTACCTAAAACTTATCTTCCCTATGCAGATTATGCAAAGGGCAGGCGCTAAGACAAAAAGTTTCACCCCTATGGTTGGGACTCTTCGTCCAACATTAATAACGTTGGCAACCTTTACCGCTAGAGTGTTCACTGCATGCAGTGTTCACTCATTCCGAGGTCTTCGCCTAAAGGATTTTTTAAGTCGCCTTATATTTATCTTACTATTAAGGTAGAACACTACAGTTCCAAAAATTTCTTTGATTTTTTCAAAAACAACCACTCGTGGGTTTTCGGGGGTCCTGATTACGAATCCGAACTTCGTTTTTTGATTTGACCCCCGAGGGGGCGCTAGAGGGGGTTGCGACCTCCCCTAGGAGGGACACTCTGACTCTACCCCGGTTTTACTTCAAAACCACCTTAAAGTACGTACTCTGGGTTGAATACAGTATTGAATAATGTACATTTTTTTAATTAAAAAGTTAAAAAAATTAAAAAAAAAGTTAAAATTAAAAAAAATTTTTTTTTGGTGTTAAAAATATCTCCCAGGGAGATTCGAACCTAGGCCTTCTGTATGCTGAGTCTTACGCTCTAACCACTCGGCTACTGCTCCTTCTAAGATTCTGGGTTAAAAAGTACTTTTAAACGAATGTTTCAAAATGTAGTTTCCCGACGTCAAATCAAATTCATTCGTTGCAAAATTATGAAAATTTGTTTACAGACCGATTTTAACAAAATATATATCAAAATGGAGAACTCAACGGGTTAGAAACATTGGCGTTGTTTATTTAAAAATCGTATAGAGATCTACTGAGAAATTAGGCTCCAAAGTTCATAAAATTTTCTCAAAAAACTTTTCAAAATGTCGGGTTTTCTCGAGTTTTTTTTACACGATTTTGCTGAAAACAACAGGAAAGTTTTATTTACTCGTCTTCTAATTACGTACAAAAAATTTTTAAAATCGACATGCACAAAAAAATTTTATATGTCATTTTGTGAAAAAAACCTGCAATTCGTCGGAATCCCCTTTGTGGACCATTGCCACAGCTTATTTTTAATTTTTATGTTTCATCAAAATATAAAAAATGATGTTCAGGACATGAGGATTAATACAGTATGTAGTTTTTAAAAATTGGTTACAGCTGTAATGAACAGTGACTGTACAAAGTTTGTGCGGTTTTAACTGTAGTGTTCCACCTTAACGTCGTACATGGGCAGTATAGGTGTTCCTCATAGATGAACAAAGGGGGGGGGGGGGGGGTAGGGTGGGGTCCACCCCCCCCCTAGCCTCGAAATTTTGGGCCCCTCCCTAGAAAAAAATCCAGGGGGCCCCCCTCCCCCAAATTTTCGAATTTTGGACCCCTGACCCCCCTCTAGATTTTGAAATCTGCCCCCCCTTCCCCTCTCGAGAAAATTTTAAGTACTCTTTTTATACTAAATTTTCTTGCAAAAACGTGATTTTTAACACAAATTCATGTTTTTACACCCTTTTTATACCTAAATATCGCTTTTTATTCAATAAAATGTAGTATTATCATATAAAAAGAACTATTATTAAAGTTATTATGGTTTAAAAGTGTTTTGCTTTGGACACCGGACCCCACCTGACCCCCCTCGAGATTTCAAAATTTCGAACCCCGGGTCGACCCCCCTAAAAAGCTAGGGGAGGTTCGACCCCCCTAGGACCCCCCTCCTAGATTTTGAAAAGTCATTTACCCGGGGTAAACACCCCCCTAGCTTTTTGACCGTGTTCATCTATGGTTCCTGCAAGGCCAGTGGTACAAACTCCACACATAATGGAGTTGTATTTGTCCACTGGTTTGCTCGATGAAAAACTGCCATGTGTGGCCGACGTACAACAACCTCTTTTTAGCCATGCCAAGCTGGACTCATTTCTATGAGAGAAAAGATCCAGTAACCAGGTTGTTGTTGTTGAATAACCTGAAACTTATCTTCCCTGTGCAGGTTATGCAAAGGGCAGGTGCTAAGACAAGCCAGGAGGGACAAGAATTTTTCACCCCTATGGTACCCGTAGACCCGTTGGGTGCTGCCCGAAGGTCAGCACGGTCCTGGTGGCTCAATGGCACAAAAGGAAAAGAAAAGAAATCAAAAAAAAGTGATCTTTAAAAGTAATATTTTTCGTCAATAAAACAATTCTAATAATCAAAGTGCCCCTTAAAATTACAACAAAAAATTATTTTCTAATCCACAGTATTATTTTTTTTAAAAACTTTTTACATTTAATTCTAAAAAAAATAATAAGCTCGTCAGCTGAAATTTATTATATCGGGTGGTAACTGACTTGATTTTGGCAGCCCTTTAATTTTGGCCACCGGGTTATTTTTGTCAAGCGCAAAAATTATGATATAGACTGCTTATGATTAGATAGATCGTGATGTGATCTATTTATTCAATGCAGTTCATTTCATAATTTTGCGCGCATGGCGAAAATAACAGGTGATGGCCGAAATTATAGGCTCACCAAATTCAAGTCAGTTACTCTACCTGCAGCCACTGATGAGCACTTGCCGGTACATTTCAACACTACTCCGCCCACCAAACTGGCGCCCAATCAGGTAGGTGTTGTGGGAGCTGTTGATATAGTAGTGACACAGCGGCTGATCCATGTCTTGATACATCTCCACCTAAATTAAACGGTTTAGTATAAGTACAAATTAAAAAAGTTCAGTAAAAATTGGAAAAAACTTTTCCGCTTTGCTTCTTAAGGTAGAACACCACAGTTATGACGAATTTTACTAAAAGTTAGATATCAACTTATATATTAATTTTTGTCCGACAAAAGTATAGTGCGATCGAAAGCTCAGATTCTTGATGTATCTAACGGTAATAATTTCATTGTTTACCAGTTGTTCTATTTTAAGATATATTTCAATGAATCTAAAGCTCAAAAAACAGTTTTTGACCATTTAAAAAATTTGATTCACTCAGTTTTTTCCGCAATTTTATAGAAAATTAAAGAAAAATAGGGGGCAACTTTTAGATGGGGTTTGGAGAAAAACGTAATTCAAAATTTGAAGAAAATTTAAAAAATCGATGTTTTTAAAAGAAAAATCAAATTAAAAAAAATCCTCAATTAGTTTTTAAATCAAATACAATTCAAAGTGTTCATTAGACTTGTGTCTAACTATTTCCAAACTTTAATTAAAATCTGGGAGAATCAATTTTTTTAATTTTCGTTTAATTTTTTTTTATTGACGCCGAGAAACTACATTTTGAACCGTTTCTTTAAAAGTGGCTTTTAAGTGAGAAATCTCAGCTGATCCAGTAGCCGAGTGGTTAGTACATCGGGCCTGGATCCTCCGATCCTTGGGTTCGAGGCTTCGCTGGGCCATATTTATAACGTCGAAAAAAATTTTTTTTTAAATTTTTAGCTTTTTAATCAGAAAAATGAATGTCAAAAATTGAATCAGCAGGTCTAATTACTTTAGTAAAAATTAATTAGTAAGGATCTGCCGTCAAAATCTAACTGTGGTGTTCTACCTTAATAATTCAGGAACACAGCACAAAAATGGGCAGAAGAACTTCAGAGTTTTAGAGATCATTATTATACATACTTCTAATACTTACCCTATCAAGATGCACCGGGGCATTGTCATCAGACATAAGATACCGCTGAAAGCCCTCTAAGCTCATTTTATCTACAATAAATCATCAAATCACAAAAGTAGTCAATTTTAATTAGTCAAAATAATCAATCAATTTTAATGCAATAAAATTTTCACAAATACAAATCTGCAAAAATTTCAGTTCCAATCAAAGAATTTAGCGGTTGTTAATTTCTCTTGGTATAGTTTCTGTGTAATTATAAATAATTTGTAATCGGTATTTTCATGAACAATTCAAAAGTTTTGTAAATTCTAAGGTCATGTAAAACCAAAAACACTTAAGTAAGTATGTTTTTCATTTGACTTTCTTACAGCGGCCTACCTAGATAGGTGGCTGGCATTTAAAATTTTGGAAGGGGGCTTAAGAGATCTAACATTTTTTTAATTTATGCAGAGGGAGTCAATTATGGCTTGATTTTAAAAAAAATTGTTCTTAAAACAATGATTTATACTTTATAATGAATAATAATAACTTTAAAAAATTAATTAGGTTTTTAATAAAAAAAATTTTAACCAAAATTTTATCTAAATTTGGTGCTGGATGGAGGATTTATTTAAGAACTAAAAAAGAAGTAGAATCAAAAACAAAAAAAAATGGCAGGAAGTATACAACGAAAACGCCTTAACTTTTTTTTGGGGTTTTAAATGTTCAGCAAAGCAACATGCATGATCCTCCCCAACCTCCGAAAAGGCAAATGACAATAAGACTTAAACAATGAGATCAGATAGGCTGGGGTCTAGTTGAGGTTAGCGAAGAGACTTAACTTTAACGAATTTGATTGCTGAACATTTTTTTAGAAATTGAGCTTACAACTTCTTTTCATCCACACACACAGAAAATAATGGTTGTCTTTCATTCATAGCATAAATAATCAGGCGACTTAGTTAATAATGTTCAGGAATTAACCTATATAGAATTAGTCTGAATCTAGGTAAGTCAGTAAAATTCTGAACCGATTACGGTTAGTGCGTAAAAGTCTAGGTTAGTCTAGTTATATAGTCTAGTCTAGCCACTAAAATTCTTACCATTAGTGCGGAGGGCTTTGGGGTCAATGTCGTGCTTGGCGATGAGCTGACCCACTCTGGCAGGATTGAAAAAAGGGAAGAGGATCTCATTCAATCGGGGGTCCCGTTGCTTCTGAAATCCACAAAAATCAACAAATTTTAAACAAAAATTATACAAACTTTCAAAATTTGACGTATTTTGAAAATATAATTATTGAAGAATACTATTAACAAATTTTAATAAAATATAAAATAATTATTAAATTAATAGTATTATTTAAGAACTCTGCGGACAGTTTTCTTAAGTATGGAAAATCGCGATTTTTGGCATGCGAGATCTCGCAAAATACAGGATTGTTTCTGTTAAAATTTAATATGGGTGTTAATTAGGCAAAAATACCACAATTAGAAACTGCACATTGATAATATTAATAAAAAAGTTGAAATAATTTATACTAAAAATCGAATTTCAACGAAATTTTTTTAAACCCCTTAAAAATATGCCTTACCTGACCTGTGCACTGCCCCCCGGGTTTAAACGGGGGGGGCAATTCCAAAACGGGAGGGGTGGCACGGGGGACAACTTTTTTGAAACGGGGGGGGGGCAATATAACCCGGGGGGCAAGTAGAGGGGAAAGAAAAAAAGGAGAAAGTTACCCTAAAATTCATTTTTGACCTATGATGACGCCATCATCGCAATTTTTTTGCAGTTTTTAGCCTATTTCAATGTATTTTAAGCTATTTCAGACCTATTTTTACCTTATTTTCGCTTTTTTGTCCCTTTTTTCTCTTTTCCCTTCTTTTTTTCCCTTTTTTTCCTTTCCCCCTGCTTGCCCCCCGTTTCAAAAAAGTTGCCCCCCGTGCCCCCCCCCGTTTAAACCCCGGGGGGCAGTGCACAGGTCTGCTCTAGAATTACAATAAGAATAAATAATAAAATACATTTTATAAGTAAAAAAACAATTTTTGTTCTGTATTTCAGCTTGTTTTTTATTGAACTCTGCAAAAGTGAAAACTGTCCGGAGAGACAATAAAAAGGTGCTTACATCATTGAGCCAATCTGCCATTACACTGGCGGGAAGGTAAGGCTGCCCATTGGTTCTAAAACAAAGGTTTTTATTGTATTTTGCCTATTAACAAAGCTTTGTTTTAGACTTCTATAGCTTTTTAGGATCTAAGAGTTTTAAACGTTCACCCTATTAAGCTTCTTTTTTTAAATAAAAGTAAGGAATAATAAAGTTACAATTTAATTTAAAAAAAAATTGAGTTTTAGAAAAACGATCTCTGTTTTATCGGTTCTCATAATGTCTTAAATTCCTTTAAAAAGAACTAAGTATTTACAAAATTTTATTTCATCAGTAGCGAAACCTTTATTTCTACAGAGCTGTTAATTTTATAAATTTACAAAACAATACTTTAATTCTTATTTACATAAAAAATAACTTTTAAAAACCATAGTAAGATTTAACAATTACAACAAAATTCAGTTTTGACTGAATGACATGCTAGTTGCTAAACGCCTGTTTGTTTGTTGTTTGCCTGAACACCTGTTGACTTCCATAGCTTTATACAAAACTGTTTTTTTAAAAGGCGTCGATATTTATAAATAAACAGAATGGGACATTTTATACTTACAGCTGATTAAATAAATCGGCCACATCCTGTCTAGGGCATATTTTTGTACATAAGGCAGAGAACTTGTCAAAAGTAAACGATTCTGGTTCCAATTCATCTCCCTAAAAAAGCTCAATATATTACCAAAATGAACCTAAATAATTAAGAACGGTTTTCCAAAGACTCTGAAACAAGCGATCCAAGTTACAATTATGTTTTTTCCAAAGAAATCGCTTGAAATTTTTTTTAATGATTTCTAGAAAATAGTGTTTTTTACATAATATTTTCACTAAAAAGATTTTTTGGAAGCCTTAGATCCAAGCATTTTTCTATTTAAAAAATTTTAATTAATCAAAAATTCATTTGGAGTTTTTAAAAATAAAAAAACACATTATTTAAAATAAATCAAAATTGTTATTTAATTGTACTAAATACAACTATATACATACGTGCGGGGTTTTCTGCGTAAAATGTTAATTTTTTAAAATAAAACATTTCAACATACCAATAATATTATTAAAAAACGTTGTTATAAAATTTATAATAGACTTTAATAACACTATTTTAAAAGTATAACTTATAAAAATTTAAAAACTATAATAAACTTACCACATAGCATTTGCAAATTAAAATATTAAAGTAAAAAAAATCAGCTAACCCCATACAATATTTAAAAAAAACCCAATTTAATTATGTTGTTCAATTGCTAAAGGGTATTAGGAAAAAAAATAAATTGGATTTACTTTCTGCCTCTTATTATCGGGCTAAAATAAAATAGCAAAATAAAAAATTTAAATTTAAACCATGGTTAACGCGGGGGAATTAGGGTGGTGGGGGTTTCGATTACCACCACTTATTTTAAAAACGATTTTTTTTTGTCTAAATCTTGAGGGTTTGCGCACGTAATGATCTGAGCATACTAACTTATTGGTAGCGGGGAAAAGAGAAAGAAGTAACTGATTGATTTTATAATTATCAAACAATCTGAGTTATTAATTACTCAGACCTGTGCACTGCCCCCCCGGGGTTTTATTGGGAGGGGGCAATTCCAAAATGGGGGGGAGCACGGGGGGCAACTTTTTTAAAACGGGAGGGGGCAATAAAACGGGGGTGCAAGCAGGGGGAAAAGAAAAAAAAAAGAAAAAAAGAGAAAAAAGAAGGGAAAAAGGAAAAAAGGACAAAAAAAGCGAAAATAAGATAAAATAGGTCTAAAATGGCTTAAAATACTTTGAAGTAGGCTAAAAACTGCAAAAAAATTGCGATGATGGCGTCATCATAGGTCAAAAATGGCGTCACAATTTTAGGGTACTTTTTCATTTTTTGGCGGGAGGGGGGCAATAAAACGGGGGGGGGGGGGCAAATCCTCCAATAAATTTCCAGACATTTCCACATTTCCGGGGGGGGGGCATTTCCAGACCGTGCACAGGTCTAATTACTTAAGCTCATATTTATTAAAAATAAACCTTAAGAAATTTAGACTGAAATCGTAATAGTTGAGCTTTAAGTCAGTTTTTTTAAAACTTTTAATAATAATATTGAAAACATTTTTATAAATAATAATTGATTGTAAAAATACATGAAACACAAAAATTTGATTAGAAATCACAAAATTTTGCTGAAAAAATGGCAAACGCTCAATTCACGCTCTGATATAACTTTTGTAGATGAAATACTGAACGTTTTGTAGATTAAAAAGTGTAAAATGTACCGAATTTTAAATTATTAATTGTTTAGAACCTACCTTGGAACCCAACCCAAGATCTGTAAGGCACTTGTGAACCATTTTTTCTGTTTTTCCAGAAGCAAAAGTTCTTGTTATGCTAAAAAAAAAACAGCGCTGTAGTATTTTGTGTTTTTTTCCATATATCTCCTCTCTTGGAAAGTGGGAGTTGCTGTTGTTGTTGAATAACCTGAAACTTATCTTCCCTATGCAGATTATGCAAAGGGCAGGCGCTAAGACAAGCCAGGAGGGGCGAAAATGTTTCACCCCTATGGTTAAGATTCTTCGTCCAACATTAATAACGATGTTGGCAACCTTTACCGCTAGAGTGTTCACTATATGCAGTGTTCACCCATTCCGAGGTCTTTGTCTAAATGATGTTGCTGTTCTTATCATCTGGCAGAATATTAAACTCACAATCTGTACATGACATAATGTCATGCTCATGATACCCGTGCACTGCCTCCCCTCCCCGGGGTTTTATTGTTAGATGGAGCAAGGGCATTTTTCTAAACGGGCAGGCAAACCTGTGCACGGTCTGGAAATGCCCCCCGCGCTTTATTAGAGGATTTGCCCCCCGGCCAAAAATAAAAAAAATACCCAAAAACGAAATCATCGCGAAATTTTTGCAGTTTTTAGCCTATTCCATTGCATTTTAAGCCATTTTAGTCCTATTTTTACCTTATTTTCGCTTTTTTTGTCCCATATTTCACTTTTTCCTTCTTTTTTTCTTTTTTCCCTTGCTACCCCTTCCCCCCGTTTCAAAAAAGTTGCCCCCCGTGACCCCCCCCCAATAAAGCCCCGGGGGTAGTGCACAGATCTAAGCAGAAGGCAATAAAACGGGGGGGGGGGCGAGGTGGCAAGCAGAAAAGAAAGAAAAAATCGAGAAAAAAAGAAGGAAAAAAAAAAGAACAAAAAAAGCGAAATTTAAGTAAAAGTAGATCTAAGACTTAAAATGCACTGAAAAAATAGACTAAAAACTGCAAAAATTTTGCGATGATGACGTCATAATAGGTCAAAATAGCGCCATAATTTTAGGGTATTTTTTTATTTTTGGGCGGGAGAGGGGGCACAGCAACTATTATTCCGGGGATATTGCGTTTCCAAACCGTGCACAGGTCTGAGTACCTATGTTATCATAGGTGAGAAAGGGGGAGGGGCAGGGTGGGGTCCACTCCCCCTAGCCTCGAAATTTTGGGATTCCCCCCAGACGAAAATCCAGCCCCCCCTCCCAAATTTCCGAAGGTTTTACCCCTAACCCCCCCCCCTAGAATTTAATATCTGATCCCCCCTCCTCCCTCGGGAAAATTTTAGGTACTTTTGTATACTAAAATTTCTTACAAAAACGTGAATTTTTAACGCATATTCATGTTTTTACACCCTTTTTACACCAGAATATCGCTTTTTATTCAACAAAATGTAGTATTATCCTATAAAAAGAACAATTATTAAAGTTATTATGGTAAAACTGTTTTGCTTTGGACACCGGACCCCACCTGACTCCTCTCTAGATTTCAAAATTTCGCACCGCGGGTCGACATCCCCCAGAAAGCAGGGGGTCCGGACCATACATGGGCAAGTTGGTCCGGAGTGGGGGGGGGTTAAACCCCAAATTAGGGGGGGTTAAAATCCGAGAAACGCAAAATACCCATATCGTTTTTTTTCTGGAGTGCATTTTACCCATATCGTTTTTCGAGTTTGAAGGAAAAATAGGTTAAAAACACTAATTTTAGGTCAAAAAGCCCTTTTTATTGCATTTTTGAGCTTTTTATTGCTTAAAACATTCATTTTGAGCTCAAAACTTAAGTTTGGAGGCAGTTAGAAGTCATTTTAAAGACATTTTTTTTCTTCATTTTTCCAAAATTGGAGGGGGGTTAACTTTTTCTCCCCCCCCCCACTTCTGAGTGGGGGGGGGTTAAACCCCACTTCTCAGAATTTGGGGGGGTTAACCCCCCCAACCCCCCCCGTGCCCATGTATGGTCCGGACCCCCCTGGGACTCCCCTCCTAGAATTCAAAATTCGATTTACCACGGGTAACCACCCCCCCTCCCTAGCTGCCGGGACCGTTCTCACACCAATTTATGTTATAATTACTATGTACTTACTACAATCATTAAAAGTCGTCGAAAAGTATTAACAACAGACCTGTGCACTGCCACCCCGGGGTTTAAACGGGGGGGCAATTCCTAAACAGGGGGACACGGGGGGCGACTTTTTTAAAACGGGGGGGGCAAGCAGGGGGAAAGAAAAAAAGGAGAAAAAAAGGAGAAAAAGAGAAAAAAAGAAGGGAAAAGAGAAAAAAGGGACAAAAAAAGCGAAAATAAGGTAAAAATAGGTCTGAAATGGCTTAAAATACATTGAAATAGGCTAAAAACTGCAAAAAATAGCGATGATGGCGTCATCATAGGTCAAAATTGACGTCATAATTTTAGGGTACTTTTTCATATTTTGGCGGGGGGCAAAAAACGGGGGGGCAAATCCTCCAATAAAACAGGGGGGCATTTCCAGACCGTGCACAGGTCTGTAACAGCATTAATAGTCACAACGTCAGAATAAGTCATTATATAAATTCTTCATAATGCAAATCATTATTAATAATAATGGACCAACTTTGCGTAAATTTCATAGTGAGTAAAGTAATGACTTTGTTTTTTGTTATTGAACGCGAATTTAACTTTAAATTATTCATGGTGAATTGTAAAAAAAATCTAAAAACGAATTACTGCCATAACACCAACACGGTATTTTACCTTAAAATGTGAAAAAAAATACAAGTAATATTGAAACTAATTTAATTAGACAGTCAACCAGAATTAAAAACCCACAGCCGGGACGGCCAAAATAAATTATTAATAAAAAATGTATCTTTAAAAATAATCCTTATTATCACATTAACTGTCATTTTCAATTTTTATTTGTTTAACTTTATTTTATTTTGATTTTTTAAAAGTTTCAGTGCCGATGTCTGTTTTCTTAGGATTCATCATAAATCAAAAATGTATTTTAATTACTTTCATACATTAAAAATGAAGGCAGTACGTAGGCCCCATTTCAAATTGGTTTTTTAATAGTTTGTTTATACTCGTTTACCTTTTCATAGGGATCTTTCCTCTTTCATTAACGCTGAGAGCTAACATGGTCCAGCTAAAAGGAAACTATTGTTTAGTTTATTACGAAAATTACCACATAACATTAATTTATAGCAATGATAGCTTGATTTTACGTCAAATTTGACAAATTTTAACTATGTACTTCTAAATATATGATTTGGAATAAAATTAAAAATAAAATTATTAACACTTTAATTTATTTCAACCAAATGACTTTTTGGCTTTTTTTGTCCGACCTTTATTTTGATTTTTATGTAATTAGAAGACAGTTAAAGCTTCTGTCAGGTTTAAACCGTTTGGCACACTCCTGGTTTTGCTAACTTCCTGCTTTTCCCATTTTTAAAAGAAAGGCCACTGCGACAGAGTTTGCCAAGAGAACCTTTTGCCCGGTGTCGTGTTTATTTGCCTTCAAATGAAGAGGGGTGATTTTGTGTGGGTTTGTGTTCAGTATAGCGAAAATTTTAGGGAATGTCTAGGTGTATTCTGTTGAGTTGATTTTGCATGAGTGAGTAAGAGAAGAGGAAAGGGGAGAACCCTCGTCAAAAGTTTTATTGCTCGCTGTTGATTTATCTTCTTTTGTTTGTGTTATTGGTCAACTACCTGGACGTTAGTGTTCCCAGGAATTCATTTGGAAGGGGAGCGGTGTGGGGAGGAGGGTGTGGGAAGGGGGGGCCCAAGTGCAAGCCTCTCAGGGGCGCGAGATCCCCCAAGGGATAAAGAAGCAAAGCCTTATGTAAAAGGGGGTCCAGGGGATAGACCAAAATGTCCCCCGAGAAGAAAACCTTAAATTTAAAAAGCTAAACACACTAGAAAGTTAAAGTATTTAATTTTATTTTAGTTTTGTATTTGACTTTTGAGGAATAATCATAATAATTTAATAATTATAGAGCAATTTCTTCAGATAACAAAATTAAATCTTGACGTTAAATAAGTGGGTTATAATTAGGGACGTAACCAGGGGAGCGCCCCCCCCCTCTAAATGGTCGCCAGATAATAAAATTTGGGAGTTTGCAAAGGCTAAAAATTCAAAATTTATTAGTGCCTCGCTAATCGCTCGGCGCCAAACTATAAAATAGTTTTGGTACCACAACAATCGGCTCTCAAAAAGCAAAAAAATTTTCCGCTGAGCCTCGCTATTTATCTTGCCTCATGTTATTTCAAAGTACAATATTTTTTTATAAGTAATAAGTACTACACAGAAAACAAAGCAAACAATGATATTGGCTATTATATGTACCTCCACCCTCCTAAAATTTCCAGCCGCCTATAGCACTGCCTCAGTAATTTTTTCATGTGGGTACCCTTAAAAACATGGAGACGAGATGCTGCTCATGTGCTTTGGTTTACAATATGGGTGTAACCAGGGGGTCTGGCAGGTCTCTAAATTCCTTTTTTGGAATCCAGGTGTTGCCAATGTGTGTTAATGTAATTTTTAACTAAGAAAACATGTTTTTACAGCTAAATGCCTTAGATAATACAATAAAAGGCTAAAAAGTGTATTATACAGCTTTATCTTTGCTTTTTTAACGTTTTCAAAAATTAAGGGGGAGGGCTTCGTCCCCCTCTAAAATTTCTGGGGGGTTGTACTGCAATCCCCCCCCCAAAAAATGAAACCTTGGGTACGTCCCTGGATATAATAAGTTCTTAAAGTGGGTTAAAATGAGTGGGTTATTACCATACATGGTCACGGGCTGGGGAAGGGGTTAATCCTCCAACCCCAATTCTGAGAAGGGGGTTTAACCCCCTTCCCACTAAGAAGTGGAAAGGGAAGAAAAATAAAGAAAATAGTCTTTAAAATGACTTCTAACTGCTTCCAAACATAAGCTTTGAGGTCAACATGAATGTTTTACACAGTAAAAAGCTCAAAAATGCATTAAAAAGGGCTTTTTTATCTAAAATTAGCGCTTTTTACCTATTTTTTTTTAAATCGAAAAACGATACGGGTAAAATGCACTCCAGAAAAAAAAACAATATGGGTATTTTGCGTTTCTCGGGTTTAACCCCCCCCCCCCAATTTAGGGTTTAACACCCTCTCCCCTCACTCCGGACCAACTTGCCCATGTATGGTTATTATATTACCCACTTCACTTACGTTAAAATTTTGTATTTTTGCAGAAGAAATCCGACGTGCGTGGATTCGAAACGTAAAAAACAAATTTTGTTATCTGCGGAATTTGCCCAACAATTATTAAATTAAAGTATTTAATCTTATCCTTTCAAATTTAAAATATATGTTTAAAAATATTATTAACAATTAAATCTATCATTTAAACTTTTAAATTTTGAAAAAATGACAAAACAGCTATAAAATATTGAACTCTATCTCAATAATTTACTTATTTAAATATATACAAAAAATTAGCAAAAATTGGGATGGAGCGGACACTCTTGAGCTCTTCAGTTTGCAGTTCTAAAAAACTTCACTAATGTGGAGGAGACTAACAAATGCGTCGCCGTTTATCCTGGGTTTTATCCATTTTGCAGCATTTCAAAATTTATAATGTGCAGATTGCACTACGTTTTGCGTAGAGGAAATAGTTTCGTAAAGTGTAATGTAGTAGATTGTATTATTGTATAACGAACTTTTTTTTTGGGGCCTGCACACAAAAAAACTTCTAAGCCAATATCTAGGCAAACTTAACCACAATCACAAAACATGTAAGTTTGCCTAGATATTGGCTTAGAAGCTTTTTTTAAAGTTTTTTTTTGTGCTGTATATTATATAATGCTAGTCGAATGACAGGCAAGGCGATAAAAAAAAATCACGCTCAATGCAATTTTCAAACACTCAATGGTCACTTTTTAAAATGCGAACTACATTTTTATAGCAAATAAACAACGATAAATGTGAAAAAGCGATGATTTAGTGCTTTGTAAGTTTTGTTGTGTATGTCTGTAGGTATGTTTGTTGTGTAGTTGTTGTTGTGAAATATTGTTTGCTTAGGCTAAGGCTTAGGCTTAGGCTAAAACAACAAATCCACACAAACACAGTCACAAACCACATAAATAACACTCCAATAAACCCAATACTTCAAACAAAAGCACCAGCAATAAGCAACGAGGAAGAAAATCTTCCTCGCGGGTTCAGGAGAACCCTCGCCCAACTCAGGGCAGGGAAATCTCCTTTCCTCTACTCCTACCTACACAAAATCAATCCAACACAACACACATCACCAAACTGCCCGCTATGCAAAACACAAACACACACAACACAACACCTTTTTACATGCACACACATCAATACGACACTGGGACCAGAGGACCTTTGGGCAAACCCCGTAGCGGTTGCTGAACTCCTCCGGGAGTGGGAAGAGGGTGTGAGCAAGGCAAGAGGCGTGCCGGACGGACCTACCCAAGGTTGATAGAAACCCTGGAAACTGGCAAACTCAACAAAAGCGATGATTTAGCAAATGTAAAAATTAGCTGTATGTAAGCATTTTTTTTTGCAAAGATGAAGAGTAATTTGGACTTACTGTTTTAAAAGACCAGTGGTAGGGCACGCGTGAGGCAAACTTCTGTTGTGCAAAAGAATATTGAAGCTACTTATCCAGTCCTATAAAAGTCCGATCTTGTTTATACTTACAATGTGTTATAGTTTTAAATTTTACAATTTTTAAGCACTGTTTCAATCATGGATGTTTTTAGGGGAAGTACAGTAGGACCAATCCCTTCAATTAGAGAGATAAAGACTTTAAATTTCTCAAAATTATAAAAAATTAGCTCGGAAGAGCCGGTCCACTCAGTTGTGTTGTGGTTATATATACCACCTAATTATCTTAAAACCAACCACTCAGTGGCATAGGCAGGGCAGCCTTCCGGAATTTTTTTTTGGGGAGGGGGTATACCCGACCTCCGAAATCTGGGGGATGTCTCATAAAGTTTTTTAGGGTATACTTCAAATACCTCATTTTTAGCGTTTTTAGTACTGGGACCCCCCAAATTTTATAGAGGGGTGTCCCAGTGGCGTGCCCAGCGATTTCATTTCGAGGGGGGGCGGTCTGGGGGGTACATACTAATCCTGAGGGGGGTCTGGGAGGCGACAGCCCCCCAGAAATGGGGGGTCTGGGGGGCGAGAGCCCCCCAGCGGGGTCAAGCGGCAGAGCCCCTTGTCAGGGGGGTCCGGGGGCAGAATGCCCCCCGGGGGGGAGAAAATTTTAAATCTAAGGCGCTAAAATACACTAGAAATTTTAATTTCAGATGATAATTAAAACAAAATTTAAGGTTTTTTTATTCCTATCCATTTAAAACATGTGTTTAAAACTTTAATAAAAGGTTAATAATGTTTATAGTAGTTTTATTTAACATGTATGCCTTAACTATTGAGCGGCAAAATCGATTTGAAATTGAAAAACTAAGATAAATTGTCAATTTAAACTACCCGCGAAGCGGGGAAAATTTGGTTTTTTGACTATTAATATGCTTTTGGAAGGCATCAGGAACGTTTCTGTATTAATATTTAAGAAAAAAATTTTCTCTCCCAAAATTCAAAAAACGTAAGGGTCCCCCTTACGAAAAAATCCGGCTTCTTCGGATTTCGGGGGGGGGGCGGCCGCCCCCCCCCCCCTGGGCACGCCACTGGGGGTCCGGGACCGGGGGGCGGCACAGGCCCCCCCCCCCCCCCCCCCGGGGGGGGGGGGCGGGGGGGGCCCCCCCCCCCCCCCCCCCCCCCCCCCCCCCCCCCACCCCCCCCCCCCCCCAAATTTCCGAATTTTTTACCCCTGACCCCCCTCTAGATTTTGAAATCTGACCCCCCCCCCCTCCCCTCTCGGGAAAATTTTAGGTACCTTTTTTATACTAAATTTTCTTCCAAAAACGTGAATTTTCATCACATATTCATGCTTTTACACCCTTTTTATACATGAATATGGCTTTTTATTCAATAAAATGTAGTATTATCCTATAAAAAGAACAATTATTAAAGTTATTATAGTTTAAAACTGTTTTGCTTTGGACACCGGACCCCACCTGACCCCCCTCTAGATTTCAAAATTTCGCACCCCGGGTCGACCCCCCCTAAAAAGCTAGGGGGGGTTCGGACCCCCCTGGGACCCCCCTCCTAGAATTCAAAATTCGATTTACCCCGGGTAACCACCCCCCCCCCCCCTAGCTTCCCCGACCGTGCTCACCTATGCTCCCCCTGCCCACCTATGCTTAGTGGTGTGCGTGTGACCATTTATAAAAATTAAAGATTAACTTTTGATTTGTTTGTTTGTTCTGATTTTTTTTAATTGTATCAGCTTTGATTCTTTCGTTGTTTTTATTTTGTTTTTGCTGGCTGTATATCAAACCCCAGTAATCTTAACACATTTGTGTTTTATTTATTAATTTTTTAGCTTCAATTGCTTAAAAATTGTTTGAAAATGAGTTTTTTGACTGAGAAATTATGAGTATTTCTGATTTTCATATATATTATATCCATACAACTAACAAAAAACGTGTTATAAACGTTTAGCAAATGACTTTGTTTTGAAACCCAATATCCGGTCCGGTCCGGTCCGGTCCGCATAGATGTTTTTGGTCCGGTCCGCTAGGAGGGGGGAGGGTCCACCCCCGGGTGGAAGGCCAAAATTTTTTGGGGGGTCCATAGGGGTCTGGATCCCCCTGGCTTTTTAGGGGGGGGGTCGACCCCGGGTGTGAGATTTCAAATTTAGGGGGGGTCAAGGGGATCTAATTTTTTAACAAAATTTTTTTAACTGAATAATTTAAGTGTTTTTAGGTGTACTATTGAATTTTATGTACTAAAACCGCCTATTTAGGCCTAAAAAGTCTATTTAGACACTGTTTTTAACTAAAAAACCGTGTTTTTGACAGTAAATCAAAAATATACTTCCAAATTGGTCGGGAGAGGGAGGAGCGGGGCCCGGCCTTCCAGGGGGGTAGGTCGGACCGCTCTCGAGTTTGGGGGGAAGGGGGGCCCTGGATTTTTTCTACGGAGGTCCAAAATTTTGGCTCAAGGGGGGCGGGGTGGACCCCTCTGTCCGCCCCCCCCCCCCACTGGTCTGGTCCGGCCCTAATTGACATCCAGGGACCTGATGCAATAGCACTTCCACTATCTTTTTTTTTTAACTTAACTAACTTAACTTAACTTAACTTAACTTAACTTAACTAACTAACTAACTAACTAACTTAATTAACTTTTTTTTATAGCTGAAGCGGGCCGGCGATGGATGTGCTCCATATTGCCGCCTACCACCCTATATCGCACACGACCTCCAGAATAATGGGAAACAGGACTACCAACAACACAACATTATACCGTATTTTTTCCAATTACTCAATTTCAATCTTCGTCCGTCATCCCTCTGCGGCTCCAGTTTTAGACATGGTAACAGAGCGTTGGCCCTCTGGGTCTAGGTTTTGGGCCCACAACGTAAGTAATAATACCTTAAAAAGTATAGAACAAAATCTTTGCAAAGAACTGAAATAAATTAGATTTTTTTTACCTGTGCAATTTTGGCATTTCTAGCGAGAAGGCGATAAGTGGTAACATTCACCAGATCAACACCGCTGGATATTAAAATAGAACGATTTTCCAAATTGTCTTTCCCTATTCTTTGATCAATTTCAAAAAGTATTTTCGGATCCTGTAAACAGTATTTTTATAAATAATCTTATAATCATATTTTCATTATAATTATTTTCATTAATCATTTGTTTATAAAAATATTTTACCTTTTCTAAAAAATCTCAAATTAACAAATACCGTATCCATACATAAGCACAGGCAGGGTTAGGGGGTTAACCCCCTACAAAAAAATTCCGAGATGGGGGCTTTAAATCCCCCCATCCTCCAAAAAAATACTGAAATGGGGGGTTTAAGCCCCCTCTTATCAAAAAACGATATGGATAAAAAAATGCACTCCAGAAAAAAACCATATGGGTAAAATGCGTTTCTCGGATTTTAACCGCCGCATCCCCCCCTAAATGCGGGTTTAAATTAAACCCTCCCACTTTCCGGGCCAACTTGCCTTACCCATGTATGCCTTTACCTTCTACAGCATAATACTTTTTCCCGCTAATCCAGAGAATGTCACATGCTAGTCTCAGTCTGGTATTTATCTTACTCTTCCTCTTCTCTAATAGGTCCGACACCTAATGGGCAGATATTACTACCATAGAGGAACAAGGGGGGTGTAGGGTGGAAACCACCCCCCTCCTTTCGCCTCTAAATTTTGGGGGCCCCCTCTAGAAAAAAATCCAGCCCCCCCCCTTCCCCCAAATTTTCGAATTTTTTACCACTGACCCCCTCTAGATTTTGAAATCTGACCCCCCTTCCACTCTTGAGAAAATTTTAAGTACTTTTTTTATACTAAATTTTCTTCCAAAACCGTGAATTTTTAACACAAATCCATGTTTTTACACCCTTTTTATACCTAAATATCGCTTTTTATTCAATAAAATGTAGTATTATCTTATAAGAAAACTATTATTAAACCGTAAAGGTATTTTACTTTGGACATTGGACCCCAACTGATCCGCCTCTGGTTTCAAAATCTTCCATCCCAAGTCGCCCTTCCCTAGAAAGCTAGGGGGTTCCACCCCCTTAGGACCCCCCTCCCCCCTTGATTTTGAAATGGCATTTAGCCAGGGTAAACACCCTCCTAGCTTCGGTGATCGTGTTCATCGATGATTACTATTACTACACAATAATTATAATAAATAATAGTATTATTACTTTTGGCACCGGTCCGTAGCGTACTTCAAAAATATAACTCACATCCAAAACTGAAGCTTCCTAAAACACAAATTAAAACCGTTTACAAATTTCAAATTTAATACTGTTATTAGACATGTGGCCACATAGAAAAAAACGGAAGCAAAAAACCACTAACGTATAATTCGGCGAAGGTAAGGTAGGTTTTATGTTTATATACATTGTAAACTCGGAAAAAATCCAAAGTGCCCATATCTTTGGTTCTCCAATAATCCTGGGGGTACGGGTAGCCCTCCTAAAAATCCCAAAACTGCCGATAAACCCCTAAAATTTGGCAAATCATATTACTAAAAAGACTAAAAATGGGGTATAGGCATAGGTGGGCAGGGGGGGGGGGGGGGGGGCCCTCAAACCCCCCCCCCCCCCCCAAAATTTCGGATTTTGCTGACCCCCCCCCTTAAATTTGGGGTAGTTGGGGACACCCCCCCCCCCCCAAATTCGCCTCCCAAAGAAAAATTTTTAAGTGTTATAAAAGGACTAAAAAATTTTTCCGCGCTTCGCGCGGAGTGTTTATTACCTTATTTCCCCGTTCATTACCTTTTATTACCTTTAAATTCCCCCGCTACGCGGGCAGTTTAAATTTCCCCGCTACGCGGGCAGTTTAAATTGGCAATTTATCTTAGTTTTTCAATTGCAAATCGATTATCCCATTCAGTAGTTAAGGCATACATGTTTAATAAAACTACTATAAACACTATTATCCTTTTTTTAACGTTTTAAACACATGTTATAAATGTATAGTATAGCTACAAAAAACCTTAAATTTTGTAATTAGTATCATTTGGAATTAAAATTTCTAGTGTATTTTAGCGCCTCAAATTATAAATTTTCTCCTCCAGGGGGCATTGTTCCCCCCGAACCCCCCTGACTGAATTTTTAAGATCACAGAAAATTATGTAGAAATTAGGTAAAAAAACAAAAGTAAAATGTATGTTCACGCGATCACCAGGAGACGATTTTTAAGCCGTTTTTAGTATATATTTTAAAAAATTTTCGCCTCTGGTGGCTGGGGGACACCCCCCCAGACCCCCCGGCCGACGCTTTGCGTCGGCTGGCACCGCTACGCGGCGCAGGCGGCGGCGCTTCGCGCCGCGTTGACAACACTTTTTCTCCCCCCCCCCGACCGACGCCCCTGAAATGAAATCCTGACTGCGCCATTGCACATTATTATTAAAAGAATTAAAAAAATAAAATTTATAAGTTGCAATAAGGTCTTATTTTAATCTTACACAGTTTTAAAGCATTTATAAGCTTGTTTTACGTTTTTTTACGCGTTTTAAGCTCATTTTAAGGCAGCGCGGAAATATTGGGTACACCCCCCCTCAAAATTTTGGTCTTGCTGGACACCCCCCCTAAAATTTGACCCCCCCCCCCCTATACCCCCCCCCCAAAATCCGAGAGGCTGCCCACCTATGGGTACACCCCCCCTCAAAATTTGGGTCTTACTGGACACCCCCCCTAAAATTTGACCCCCCCTATACCCCCCCCCAAAATCCGAGAGGCTGCCCACCTATGGGTATAGGTATACGTATATATAGGCATAGATGAACAAGGTGAGGTAGGGTGGGGTCCACCCCCTCCCCACTACACGGGCCACTAGCCTCGAAATTTCGGGACCCTCCTACAAAAAAATCTAGGGGGGCCCTCCCCCAAATTTTCGAATTTTTTACCCCTGACCCCCGTCTAGATTTGAATTCTGTTCTCCTCCCTCCCCTTTCAGAAAAATTTTAAGTACTTTTTTTACTAAATTTCTTCCAAAAATGTGAATTTTTAACACAAATTCATGTTTTTACATTCTTTTTATAACTGAATATCGCTTTATATTCAATAAAATGTAGTATTATCTTATAAAAAAACTAATATTAAACCTTTAATGGTTTAAAGGTATTGCTTATTGTTTAAAAGTATTGCTTCGGAAACTGGACCCCACCTGACCCCCTTCTAGGTTTCAAACTTTAGAGGGGGGGGGGGCATAGGTGAGAACGGTCCGGTAAGCTAGGGAGGTAGAGTGGTGGTTGGTTACCCGAGGTAAATCGAATTTTGAATTCTAGGAGGGGGGTCCCAGGGGGGTCCGGACCCGGGACCCCCTAGCTTTTTAGGGTGGGTCGACCCGGGGTGCAAAATTTTGAAATCTAGAGAGGGGGTCAGGTGTGGTACGGTGTCCAAAGCAAAACAGTTTTAATAAACCATAATAACTTTAATAATTGTTCTTTTTATAGGATAATACTACATTTTACTGAATAAAAAGCGATATTCTGGTATAAAAAGAGTATTCTGGTATAAAAACATGAATTTGTATTAAAAATTCACGTTTTTGGAAGAAAGCTTAGTATAAAAAAAGTACTTAAAATTTTCTCAAAAGGGGAGGGGGGGAGCACATTTTAAAATCTAATGAGGGGTCAGGGGTAAAAAAATTCGGAAATTTGGGGGGCGGGCGGCCTCTGGATTTTCGTCTAGGGGAGGGGGTCCCAAAATTTCGAGGCTAGAGGGAAAGGGTGGACCCCACCCTTCCACCCCCTTTTTCATCTATGGGTAGAGGGTTACCAAAAATTCTATAAACATAGAAGAGAAGTCAAACATTTTGTTGTTCGCGCGAAATGTCAAGACGGGTCAAAGGAAGGTCTGGTCCGGTTTTTAAACCTAAGCCCCCTTTTTTTTTTATTTTGACCCCTTCCTCCCCCAAAAATGGTTGTAACCATAGGTGGGCAGCCTCTCGGATTTTGGGGGGGGGGGGGGTATAGGGGGGGGGGGCCGAATTTTAGGGGGGGGTGTCCAGCAAGACCCAAATTTTGAGGGGGGGGGGGTGTACCCAATATTTCCGCGCTGCCTTAAAATGAGCTTAAAACGCGTAAAAAAACGTAAAACAAGCTTATAAATGCTTTAAAACTGTGTAAGATTAAAATTAGACCTTATTGCAAGTTATTAAGTTTATTTTTTAAATTCTTTTAATAATAATGTGCAATGGCGCAGTCAGGATTTCATTTCAGGAGCGTCGGTCTGGGGGGGGGAGAAAAAGTGTTGTCAAAGCGGCGCGGAGCGCCGCCGCCTGCGGCGCCAGCCGACGCGAAGCGTCGGCCGGGGGGTCTGGGGGGACACCAGCCGCCGGAGGCGAAAATTTTTTAAAATATATACTAAAAACGGCTTAAAAATCGTCTCCTGGTGATCGCGTGAACATACATTTTACTTTTGTTTTTTTTACCTAATTTCTACATAATTTTCTGTGATCTTAAAAATTCAGTCAGGGGGGTTCGGGGGGAACAATGCCCCCTGGAGGAGAAAATTTATAATTTGAGGCGCTAAAATACACTAGAAATTTTAATTCCAAATGATACTAATTACAAAATTTAAGGTTTTTTATAGCTATACTATACATTTATAACATGTGTTTAAAACGTTAAAAAAAGGATAATAGTGTTTATAGTAGTTTTATTAAACATGTATGCCTTAACTACTGAATGGGATAATCGATTTGCAATTGAAAAACTAAGATAAATTGCCAATTTAAACTGCCCGCGTAGCGGGGAAATTTAAACTGCCCACGTAGCGGGGAAATTTAAAGGTAATAAAAGGTAATGAACGGGGAAATAAGGTAATAAACACTCCGCGCGAAGCGCGGAAAAAATTTTTTAGTCCTTTTATAACACTTAAAAATTTTTCTTTGGGAGGCGAATTTGGGGGGGGGGGGGTGGTGTCCCCGACTACCCCAAATTTAAAGGGGGGTGTCAGCAAAATCCGAAATTTTGGGGGGGGGGGTATAACCCCCCCCCCCCCCCCCCTGCCCACCTTCTTTAGTATATGAGCCATATCGGCAGTGGGATAGGAGGCCGCGACCCAGGATATGGAGAACCAAGATATGGGCACTGATTTACCTATAACATAAACCTACCTACCTCGCCGATAACGTAGCTTCCTTTTCTATGGCCACATTCTAATAACATATAAATTGAAATTTAAACGTTAATTTTTAGGAAGCTTCTTGATGATATATTTGAAGACTGACCGGCCAAAAGAATAATACTATATATATAATATAGAATAGAATCATCAGAACACGATCACCGAAGCTAGAAAGACGCTAAATGCCATCAAAACAAGGGGGAGGGGGTGGGGAACCCCTTAGCCTATTATGGCAAAAGCGAAAAGAAGAGAATTTTTTGAAACCAGAGGCGGATCAGTCGGGGTCCAATGTCCAAAGTAAAATACCTTTACGGTTTAATAATAGTTTTCTTATAAGATAATACTACATTTTATTGAATAAAAAGCGATATTTAGGTATAAAAAGAGGGTGAAAAAACATGGATTTGTGTTAAAAATTCACGGTTTTGGAAGAAAATTTAAAATTAGAGAAGTATTTAAAGTATTATTATAAAGTGAAAGAAGGTAAGATTTCAAAATCTAGAGGGGGTCAGTGGTAAAAAATTCGAAAATTTGGGGGAAGGGGGGGGGCTGGATTTTTTTCTAGAGGGGCCCCCAAAATTTAAGAGGCGAAAGGAAGGGGTCCTTTTGCACCCTACCTCCCCCTTGTTCTTTCTTGGTAGTAATATCTGCCCATTAGGTGTAGGACCTATTAGAGAAGAGGGAAGGAGTAAGATGAATACCAGACTGAGAAGAACTAGCATGTGACATTCTCTGGATTAAAGGGAAAAAAGTATTATGCTGTAGAAGGTAAAGGCATACATGGGTAAGGCAAGTTGGCCCGGAAAGTGGGAGGGTTTCATTTAAACCCGCATTTAGGGAATAAGGTGGAGGGACTGCGAGAAAGTCAATTTAGCCATATGGTTTTTTTCTGGAGTGCATTTTTTTATCCTTATGAGTTTTTGATAAGAGGGGGCTTAAAACCCCCCATTTCAGTATTTTTTTGGAGGATGGGGGGATTTAAAGCCCCCATCTGGGAATTTTTTTGTAGGGGGTTAACCCCCTAACCCTGCCTGTGCTTATGTATGGATACGGTATTTGTTAATTTGAGATTTTTTAGAAAAGGTAAAATATTTTTATAAACAAATGATTAATGAAAAATAATTATAATGAAAATATGATTATAAGATTATTTATAAAAATACTGTTTACAGGATCCGAAAATACTTTTTTGAAATTGATCAAAGAATAGGGAAAGACAATTTGAGCGGACAGAGGGGTACATCCCCCTAAAGCCAAAATTTCAGACCCCCCCCTAGAAAAAATCCAGCCCCCCCCTTCCCCCTAAAGCTCGAGAGCGGTCCGGCCTGACCCCTCCCCCCTCCGACCAATTTGGAAGTATATTTTTTTATTTACTGTCAAAAACACGGTTTTTTAGTTAAAAACAGTGTTTAAATACACTTTTTAGGTGTAAATAGGCGGTTTTAGTACATAAAATTCAATATTAGACGTAAAAACACTTAAATTGTTGAGCTTAAAAAATTTTGTTAGAAAATTGGACCCCCTGACCCTCCGCCCAAATTTAAAATTTCGCACCCGGGGTCAACCCCCCTAAAAAGCCAGGGGGGTCCGGATTTCCTGGACCCCCCTAAAAAATTTTGGCCTTCTACCCGAGGGTGAACCCTCCCCCCTAGCAGACCCGACCAAAAACATCTATGCACCTCCTCCCTAAAATTTGGGGAGTCCCAGTACTAAAAATGCGGTATTTGAGGTATACCCCCACAAAAATTTTTAGGACGATTTCGGAAATCGGGCATAACCCCCAAATCCAGGAGGCTGCCCACCTATAATGGGAAGCGTCCATGCACGTCACGGCCATTCGTCCCTCCATAGTCCTACCTATCGTCGTTACTACGGCAAAATGAGCCACAATTCGTATAAAATATATGTGACTGTGACTTATTTTAGATTTTAACCAGGAACTTCAGAATGATTCACATTGATTCACGTCTATTTTATAATGACTATGGCTTATTTTACCGTAGTAACGACGATATTCCGACGAATTCCTCTATAACTTGTTAACGGGGATCATAAACAATCTAAAATACCAATTGCGCACATAGGTGAGCACGGTCGGGGAAGCTAGGGGGTGGTTACCCGGGGTAAATCGAATTTTGAATTCTAGGAGGGGGTCCCAGGGGGGTCCGGACCCCCCCCCTAGCTTTTTAGGGGGGTCGACCCGGGGTGCGAAATTTTGAAATGTAGAGGGGGGTCAGGTGGTGTGCGGTGTCCAAAGCAAAACAGTTTTAAACCATAATAACTTTAATAATTGTTCTTTTTATAGGATAATATTACATTTTATTGAATAAAAAGCCATATTCATGTATAAAATAGGTGTAAAAGCATAAATATGTGATGAAAATTCACGTTTTTGGAAGAAAATTTAGTATAAAAAAGGTACCTAAAATTTTTCCGAGGGTGGAGGGGGGGTCAGATTTTAAAATCTAGAGTGGGGTCAGGGGTAAAAATTTTGGAAATTTGGGGGGAGGGGGGGGCCCCTAGATTTTCGTATGGGGGGGGTCCCAAAATTTCGAGGCTAGGGGGGTGGACCCCACCCGGCCCCCCCCCCCTTTCACCCCTCGGGGGGGGAGGGTTGGGGGGTTATACCTCCAAAATTTCCGATTATAGCCGACACCCCCTCTAAAATTTGGGGTACCCCGGACACCCCAGTGGCGTGCCCAGGGAGGGGGGCTGGGGGGAGGGGCGGCCGCCCCCCCCCGAAATCCGGCGAAGCCGGATTTTTTTGTAAGGGGGGACCCTTACGTTTTTTAAATTTTGGGAGAGAAAAATTTTTTTCTTTAATATTAATACAGAAACTTTCCTGATGCCTTCCAAAAGCATATTAATAGTCAAAAAACCAAAATTTTCCCGCTACGCGGGTAGTTTAAATTGACAATTTATCTTAGTTTTTCGATTTCAAATCGATTATCCCGTTGAGTAGTTAAGGCATACATGTTTAATAAAACTACTATAACCCCTATTGTCCTTTTATTAACGTTTAAACACATGTTTTAAATGTATAGGTATAAAAAAACCTTAAAATTTGTAATAAGTATCATCTGGAATTAAAATTTCTATTGTATTTTAGCGCCTTAAATTCAAAATTTTCTCCCCCGGGGGGCATTCTGCCCCCCGGACCCCCCTGACAAGGGGCTCTGCCCCTTGACCCCGCTGGGGGGCTCTCGCCCCCCAGACCCCCCATATCTGGGGGGCTACCGCCCCCCAGACCCCCCTTCAGGGTTAGTATTTACCCCCCCCCAGACCGCCCCCCCGAAATGAAATCCTGGGCACGCCACTGGGACACCCCTCTATAAAATTTGGGGGGTCCCAGTACTAAAAACGCTAAAAATGAGGTATTTGAAGTATACCCTAAAAAACTTTATGAGACATCCCCCAGATTTCGGAGGTCGGGTATACCCCCTCCCCAAAAAAAATTCCGGAAGGCTGCCCGCCTATGCCACTGAGTGGTTGGTTTTAAGATAATTAGGTGGTATATATAACCACAACACAACTGAGTGGACCGGCTCTTCCGAGCTAATTTTTTATAATTTTGAGAAATTTAAAGTCTTTATCTCTCTAATTGAAGGGATTGGTCCTACTGTACTTCCCCTAAAAACATCCATGATTGAAACAGTGCTTAAAAATTGTAAAATTTAAAACTATAACACATTGTAAGTATAAACAAGATCGGACTTTTATAGGACTGGATAAGTAGCTTCAATATTCTTTTGCACAACAGAAGTTTGCCTCACGCGTGCCCTACCACTGGTCTTTTAAAACAGTAAGTCCAAATTACTCTTCATCTTTGCAAAAAAAAATGCTTACATACAGCTAATTTTTACATTTGCTAAATCATAGCTTTTGTTGAGTTTGCCAGTTTCCAGGGTTTCTATCAACCTTGGGTAGGTCCGTCCGGCACGCCTCTTGCCTTGCTCACACCCTCTTCCCACTCCCGGAGGAGTTCAGCAACCGCTACGGGGTTTGCCCAAAGGTCCTCTGGTCCCAGTGTCGTATTGATGTGTGTGCATGTAAAAAGGTGTTGTGTTGTGTGTGTTTGTGTTTTGCATAGCGGGCAGTTTGGTGATGTGTGTTGTGTGTTGGATTGATTTTGTGTAGGTAGGAGTAGAGGAAAGGAGATTTCCCTGCCCTGAGTTGGGCGAGGGTTCACCTGAACACGCGAGTAAGATTTTCTTCCACGTTGCTTATTGCTGGTGCTTTTGTTTGAAGTATTGGGTTTATTGGAGTGTTATTTATGTGGTTTGTGACTGTGTTTGTGTGGATTTGTTGTTTTAGCCTAAGCCTAAGCCTTAGCCTAAGCAAACAATATTTCACAACAACAACTACACAACAAACATACCTACAGACATACACAACAAAACTTACAAAGCACTAAATCATCGCTTTTTCACATTTATCGTTGTTTATTTGCTACTAAAAATGTAGTTGGCACGTTAAAAAGTGACCATTGAGTGTTTGAAAATTGCATTGAGCGTGAATTTTTTTTATCGCCTTGCCTGTCATTCGACTAGCATTATATAATATACAGCACAAAAAAAAACTTTAAAAAAAGCTTCTAAGCCAATATCTAGGCAAACTTACATGTTTTGTGATTGTGGTTAAGTTTGCCTTGATATTGGCTTAGAAGTTTTTTGTGTGCAGGCCCCAAAAAAAAAGTTCGTTATACAATAATACAATCTACTACATTACACTTTACGAAACTATTTTCCTCTACCCCAAACGTAGTGCAATCTGCACATTATAAATTTTGAAATGCTGCAAAATGGATAAAACCCAGGATAAACGGCGACGCATTTGTCACTCTCCTCCACATTAGTGAAGTTTTTTAAAACTGCAAACTGAAGAGCTCAAGAGTGTCCGCTCCATCCCAATTTTTGCTAATTTTTTGTATATATTTAAATAAGTAAATTATTGAGATAGAGTTCAATATTTTATAGCTGTTTTGTCATTTTTTCAAAATTTAAAAGTTTAAATGATAGATTTAATTGTTAATAATATTTTTAAACATATATTTTTAAATTTCGAAAGGATAAGATTAAATACTTTAATTTAATAATTGTTGGGCAAATTCCGCCAGATAACAAAGAATTTGTTTTTTACGTTTCGAATCCACGCACGTCGGATTTCTTCTGCAAAAATACAAAATTTTAACGTAAGTGAAAGTGGGTAATATATTAACCATACATGGGCAAGTTGGTCCGGAGTGAGGGGAGAGGGTGTTAAACCCTAAAATTGGGGGGGGGGGGGGGTTAAACCCGAGAAACGCAAAATACCCATATTGTTTTTTTTTCCTGGAGTGCATTTTACCCGTATCGTTTTTCGATTTAAAAAAAAAATAGGTAAAAAGCGCTAATTTTAGATAAAAAAGCCCTTTTTAATGCATTTTTGAGCTTTTTTCTGTGTAAAACATTCATGTTGACCTCAAAGCTTATGTTTGGAAGCAGTTAGAAGTCATTTTAAAGACTATTTTCTTTATTTTTCTTCCCTTTCCACTTCTTAGTGGGGAAGGGGGTTAAACCCCCTTCTCAGAATTGGGGTTGGAGGATTAACCCCTTCCCCAGCCCGTGACCATGTATGGTAATAACCCACTCATTTTAACCCACTTTAAGAACTTATTATATCCAGGGACGTACCCAAGGTTTCATTTTTTGGGGGGGGGGATTGCAGTAGAACCCCCCAGAAATTTTAGAGGGGGACGAAGCCCCTCCCCCTTAATTTTTGAAAACGTTAAAAAAGCAAAGATAAAGCTGTATAATACACTTTTTAGCCTTTTATTGTATTATCTAAGGCATTTAGCTGTAAAAACATGTTTTCTTAGTTATAAATTACATTAACACAAATTGGCAAGACCTGGATTCCAAAAAAGGAATTTAGAGACCTGCCAGACCCCTGGTTTCACCCATATTGTAAACCAAAGCACATGAGCAGCATCTCGTCTCCATGTTTTTCTTTAAGGGTACCCACATGAAAAATTTACTAAGGCAGTGCTATAGGCGGCTTGGGAAATTTTAGGAGGGTGGAGGTACATATAATAGCCAATATCATTGTTTGCTTTGCTTTCTGTGTAGTACTTATTAGTTATAAAAAATATTGTACTTTGAAATAACATGAGGCAAGATAAATAGCGAGGCTCAGCGGAAAATTTTTTTGCTTTTTGAGAGCCGATTGTTGTGGTACCAAAACTATTTTATAGTTTGGCGCCGAGCGATTAGCGAGGCACTAATAAATTTTGAATTTTTAGCCTTTGCAAACTCCCAAATTTTATTATCTGGCGACCATTTTAGAGGGGGGGGGGGGCGCTCCCCTGGTTACGTCCCTAATTATAACCCACTTATTTAACGTCAAGATTTAATTTTGTTATCTGAAGAAATTGCTCTATAATTATTAAATTATTATGATTCATTTCTAAAGTCAAATACAAAACTAAAATAAAATTAAATACTTTAACTTTCTAGTGTGTTTAGCTTTTTAAATTTAAGGTTTTCTTCTCGGGGGACATTTTGGTCTATCCCCTGGACCCCCTTTTACATAAGGCTTTGCTTCTTTATCCCTTGGGGGATCTCGCGCCCCTGAGAGGCTTGCACTTGGGCCCCCCCCTTCCCACACCCTCCTCCCCACACCGCTCCCCTTCCAAATGAATTCCGGGGAACACTAACGTCCAGGTAGTTGACCAATAACACAAACAAAAGAAGATAAATCAACAGCGAGCAATAAAACTTTTGACGAGGGTCTCCCCTTTTCCTCTTCTCTTACTCTCTCACTCATGCAAAATCAACTCAACAGAATACGACTAGACATTCCCTAAAATTTTCGCTAACTGAAAACAAAAAACCCACACAAAATCACTCCCTCTTCATTTGAAGGCAAATAAACACGACACCGGGCAAAAGGTTCTCTTGGCAAACTCTGCTGCACCAGTGGCCTTTCTTTTAAAAATGGGAAAAGCAGGAAGTTAGCAAAACCAGGAGTGTGCCAAACGGTTTAAACCTGACAGAAAGCTTTAACTGTCTTCTAATTACCACAAAATCAAAATAAAAAGGTCGGGCAAAAAAAGCCAAAAAGTCATTTGGTTGAAATAAATTAAAATGTTAATAAATTTATTTTTAGTTTTATTCCAAAATCATATATTTAGAAGTACATAGTTAAAATTTGTCAAATTTGACGTAAAATCAAGCTATCATTGCTATAAATTAATGTTATGTGGTAATTTTCGTAATAAAATGAAAAAATAGTTTCCTTTTAGCTGGACCATGTTAGCTCTCAGCGTTAATGAAAGAGGAAAGATCCCTATGAAAAAGGTAAACGAGTACTAAACAAACTATTAAAAAACCAATTTAAAATGGGGCCTACGTACTGCCTTCATTTTTAATGTATGAAAGTAATTAAAATACATTTTTGATTTATGATGAATCCTAGAAAAACAGAAATACGGCACTGAAACTTTTAAAAAATCAAAATAAAAATAAAGTTAAACAAATAAAAATTTGAAAATGCCAGTCAAATGTGATAATAAGGATTATTTTTAGAGATACATTTTTTATTAATAATTTATTTTGGCCTGTCCCGGCTGTGGGTTTTTAATTCTGGTTGACTGTCTAATTAAATTAGTTTCAATATTACTTGTATTTTTTTTCACATTTTTTAAGGTAAAATACCGTGTTGGTGTTATGGCAGTAATTCGTTTTTAATTTTTTTTCAATTTACCATGAATAATTTAAAGTTAAATTGGAATTCAGTAACAAAAAACAAAGTCATGCAATTTTACTCACTATGAATTATGCAAAGTTGGTCCATTATTATTAACAATGATTTATTATAAGAATTTAATAATGACTTATTCTGATGTTGTGACTATTAATGCTGTTACAGACCTGTGCACAGTCTGGAAACGCCCCCATGTTTTATTGGAGGATTTGCCCCCGTTTTTTGCCCCCCGCCAAAATATGAAATAGTATCCTTAAATTATGACGCCATTTTTGACCTATGATGACGCCATCATCGCAATTTTGCAGTTTTTAGCTTATTTCAAAGTATTTTAAGCTATTTCAGACCTATTTTTACCTTATTTTCGCTTTTTTTGTCCCTTTTTTCTCTTTTCCCTTCTTTTTTCTTCTTTTTTCCTCTTTTTTTTCTTTCGCCCTGCTTGCCCCCCCCGTTTTAAAATAGTCGCCCCCCGTGTCCCCCTGTTTAGGAATTGCCCCCCCCGTTTAAACCCCGGGGTGGCAGTGCACAGGTCTGTTGTTAATACTTTTCGACGACTTTTAATGATTGTAGTAAGTACATAGTAATTATAACATAAATTGAGATCTGAGACGGTCCCGGCAGCTAGGGAGGGGGGGTGGTTAACCCCGGTGAATAGAATTTTGAATTCTAGGAGGGGGGTCCCAGGGGGGTCCGGACCATACATGGGCACGGGGGGGGGGTTGGGGGGGTTAACCCCCCAAATTCTGAGAAGTGGGGTTTAACCCCCCCCACTCAGAAGTGGGGGGGGGGGAGAAAAAGTTAACCCCCCCAATTTTGGAAAAATGAAGAAAAAAAATGTCTTTAAAATGACTTCTAACTGCCTCCAAACTTAAGTTTTGAGGTCAAAATGAATGTTTTAAGCAATAAAAAGCTCAAAAATGCAATAAAAAGGGCTTTTTGACCTAAAATTAGTGTTTTTAACCTATTTTTCCTTCAAACTCGAAAAACGATATGGGTAAAATGCACTCCAGAAAAAAAACGATATGGGTATTTTGCGTTTCTCGGATTTTAACCCCCCCTAATTTGGGGTTTAACCCCCCCCCACTCCGGACCAACTTGCCCATGTATGGTCCGGACCCCCTGCTTTCTGGGGGATGTCGACCCGCGGTG
>JASAMX010008238.1:0-21799 GCA_030248175.1 Microlaimidae sp. YZB2_3
CCATTTATAACTCTGTATTTTACAGATCATTTAAAAAAACATAGTTTATTATATAAAATTGTAGCTAATTATTGTAAATAAATGTTTTGATTGAGCTAATGTACTTCGAAATTGGAAAAATTGCCCTCTTAAAAACTTGGTCATGCGAACTAAAAACTCGGAAGATTTTATTTTTTTAATATAAGCAGAAGTGTGTAATTAAGTGTATTAATATAAAGCTTGTAAACTGCAAATTACAAAATTATCTTTATTTTTAATAAAACTTGTGTATTTCCGGAGTTATTTGCATTTTTCGACGGTCCGGCGGGTTTTACCCCTTCGATTTCCGTCAGTCCGTCTGGGTGGTCCGGGTTTTACCCCTACCCCTGTCCGGTAACGATCGTGATCTTTGCCGACGGTTCTGCCGACGGTTTTAAAAAATGCCGACGGTTTGATAGTAAAATTGCTATAAAAACATAAATACCTAAAACAAACTGTCGGCACTAAGAATATAGATAAAATATATCATTCTACGCAAAATCAAACTTAAATTTTGAATAATTATTTGCAAAATAGCATAAAATCTTATATTGAAAACCGTCGGGGAATTGCCGACGGTTTTAGGATGTTGAATGAATTTTAAAAGTTTTTTAGAGAATCTTGATTTCAATATTAGCTCTTAATTTCAGTTTTCAAGAACATTAATTGAATTTTAGATTATTGCGAAATAATCGAAAAAATTGAAATTTTAAGTATCGAATTGCGTGCGTTTTTTGGAATTTGCATATGCCTATTTTAATTTGCATATGCTCCGCCCCTCAAAATGTAGGATTTGAAACTATTTTTTGTTTATCATTTTTAGTTGTACCGATGTCTTTTAAAAAAAATAGCATATGCAAAATAGCATAAAAAATTCATTCAACATCCTAAAACCGTCGGCAACTCCCCGACGGTTTTCAGTATAAGATTTTATGCTATTTTGCAAATAATTATCCAAAATTCAAGTTTGATTTTGCGTAGAATGATATATTTTATCTATATTCTTAGTGCCGACAGTTTGTTTTAGGTATTAATGTTTTTATAGCAATTTTACTATCAAACCGTCGGCATTTTTTAAAACCGTCGGCAGAACCGTCGGCAAAGATCACGACCGTTGTCCTGTATACGAGAATTATTTTTGGCGTCATAGCACCTCTGTCATATTGAATTCCGTCATATTTCCAACTTGAGTGCCGTCATATGTCATGGACCTTAGCTTGGATAGAGTAGAATGAACAGGAACTAAAATGGTTTATTTACAAAGTTAATATAGAAAACATGAGTTTCGAATTCCGCCTCAAGAATATTTCTCTTTGACTGCAAATCATAATTTCAGAAGGTCACAACGAGTGCAAACTAACCGTTTAGAATACGAACTGCCTACTAAAACGCTTTTTCATTTCGTCTGCGGTAGACAATGTATTAGATTTTGGAACAGTTTAAATGCAGATTTTTGTAACTTAACCAAGAAAACTATTTTATTGTCGAATGCGTGATTATATCTGTTTACATAATCTTTTTGGAAATATTCCTTTTTATAATGTGATTTAATTGTTTTTTCGTAATATAATTTTATTTAAATGTTATGTTTATATGTAATTATTCTAAAATCTTGAAATACATCAGTCATTTTTGCTTTAGGTTGCCAATCGCTTATTTCTCATGGGAGTCGCGAATCCTAATGGGACAGAAGTGGTTGGTTGGCTGACCTTTGGCTTAATGTATTTCATTTATCATATTACTAGTCTTTTGTTTCTTGGTGCATACTAAATCAGTGCAATGTTTCTATTGCTTTGTATGTCCCAGTCGTAGACAAAAATAAATACAATACAATACAATACAATACGTAATACATTAGTAACCCAATTTTCCGGTCACCGGAAAGATGAATTGTTTAAAACTTATTTTTCAAGTAAATTATCGTGATAAAACTCACAATAACATTTATCGTGGACTTAATTTCCCTAAGCAACCTAAACAAAACATTAAAATTAAGCTAAATTTAATGTTTTGTTTGATTTTCAGGTTTTGCTTAGGTTGCTTAGGAAACTAAGGCCTACTTGAAGATAGCAAGATACTTGAAGAAGCATACTTGAAGAAACGAGAATTATTTTTTTGTTCCTGTTCATTCTATTCTATCCAAGCTCGCAGTAGTCCATGACATATGACAGCACTCAAGTTCGAAATATGACGGCATTCAATATGACGGCAGTGCTATGACGGCAAAAATAATTCTCGTGTCCGGTATTATGGGTTCCCGCAAATTTCGTCTTTTACATTACGTCTTTTAACATCTTTCAACAGCAAATTTTTAGACTTTGGTTTTCTAACACTTCGCACACAGGTATAAATTAGATGTTCTTCAGCGTCGAAACATTCAGGGGCCGGTCCACTAAACGCGTGCTGACTTGGTGTTATGTTAGCACATTGTTAAAAACTAAGATAATGTTTTAATTTGTGGGGTTTTTCTGGAGAATTTTATTAAACTTTTTGTCTGCATGGAATAATTGGATATTTTATTAATTTTATGCATATGTGTTATAAATACAAGCTAATAAGGGAAGGGTTAGCTAAATTCCTAACCAGGGGCTAAAGCTTTATTAGATTTTTTTAAAACAAATCTGCATAAAACTGTTTACTTTTCTCATTAAAAAAAAGTCTCATGAGATGTCTCGAGAAAAACACCAAAATTAAAACTTTATCAAGTATTTTAAGCAACGTGCGAACATAGCATATAGCCAGAACGCGTTTAGTGGACCGGCCCCAGGTGTTATTCTAGGTTTTAGATTACAATTTTTAGATAAACAATATGTTCGACGAACGTTTTTGCTTTTTCCTGAGAACGAAGCAGTTTAAGAGAGAATTTGTTGGTATATAAAATAGAAAACACAGAATCCACACGATACAACATGATTCAACTGGCTTTTAAAGGTGCGATATACTAAATCATGGCGCATTTTTTTGGGTTGGTTTTTGGTATCAATCGATACGTCAGGTTTCACTGAGTAAAACATTGTATTGCGAAAAAAATTAATTTTCAGCGGTTATTAGCAAGAATATCGCTTGGTTATTCCAGATAATTTTTTTGTTTTTTTTTTACCAAACACCAGCCACGGTGTGTTTTGTTCGCTTACGTTGGACTTTGCAAACGCATTCTTTCTCGTAAAAATTCAGATGTATTTAATATAATTTATATGCAAATTTTGCTATGAAAGTATGCAAAATTTTTAATTATACTAATTTCTTTGTTTTTTTAATTATTATATTGCAGTTGTTGTAATGCTTTATTCTAAATAAATATTTGATGTATTTTAAGTTTAGCTCAATCTTGGCACGTGTGCCCGTCAATTGTTTTTTAATCGCTCACCGGGCGTACATATTTACTGTTGTTTGGAGGAAAAAATTTATGGAATAATCAAGCGATATTCTTGCTAATATCTCGACAGCCGCTAAAAATTAATTGTTTTGTAATACGATTTTTTACTCAGCAAAACCTGACGCATCGATTGATACCAAAAACCAAGCAAAAAAACACAATGATTTTGTATACCGCACCTTTAAGTTGAAAAATCGGGTAAATGCAATTAAAACACATGTGCACACATCACAGCGAAATTTTAAAATCCAAAAATAGCCACTAATTTTTTTACATTATTTATTGGTTTCTTACATTTTCACAAACAAAGAATTTCAAAGAATTCTGTTTGTATACAATTTTAATTATCATTTTGGCCGATTATAAAATAATTATAACTGGGTTGTGCCGTGGTTCATCGAATAAAAAATGGTTATCGTATGAATAACAATCAGTACAAAAAAATTAACTACTATGGTTACAACATGCATACATGCGTTCACATCATTCCAATTTAACTCCACATATGTCTGAAGTGAAATCGACTCTTGATAGTTCTTAAATATTTATTTAAAAATATTTCTTATATTTTATACGTCTTATAAGTACAACCGTTTATCATTGAGTCTCACATAAATTATCTTTTTGGTCAATAGTTTTTATCGAGGACGTGTATTTCTTACCAAATGTAATGCGCCCAAATACGAGACCGAATAAACGAGTTTCTGACAGAAAGAATGCAAAATTATTAACTAATTTTTGGTTTTTGCCAAAAAAATAGGCGACATACAGATAGAACCTGTAATGTAATTTCCAGCCTCAGTGCTTTCTCAGTTCACATGCTGTATTTAATTATCACACGTTCACTTTAGGTCACAACTCAAATTTATAAGGCATTGTATTTTTGAAACAACAACATGACGAATGTTGTTACATAACGTACTAATTCTATAGAATCAGAGTAAATATTATTTTATTTTAATTTATTAAACAATTATTTTTGGATATATTTTGCATAATAATTGTTTGAACTACTTTTAAAGATTAATTTATTAAGTTGCTAAGACATGATAATGAGTGTGCGAACAAATAATCGAAGGTCTAAATAATACCGCGCGTCTTGGATTATTTGTTCCCAGATGCGAAAAAATAATCCAAAATTGCCGCGTCAGCTCCTTCCGTTCCGAGCGCGAACAAATAAACCAAAAGATCCTCCTACAAACAAATCCCCCCCGGAACCAGGAGATAATAAGCTACTTCCGTCCTCGAGCTTATTTTTATTGGTTTTAACATTTAATTTTGAAGAATAAAGACACTAAACAATTTTTTGTGTTAATACTATTTGGTTTTATTTTTTAATATTTTTGCATTTAAATTATTAAGTTTTATGACTGTTTACATATTAAAATTAGATATTTTTTTCAATTTTATTTATATATTTCATGAATCTATTTTATATTTTTCAAACATGTATGGTGGAATTTTTTAAAGTTTTTATTTATATATAAGATCAATATGCAATCTGCATAACAACAAGAAGCAAGTTTTTTGCATAAAGTACCCTATCTTTATCTTTCAAGTTCTCTCACTAAATTAATTACCTTCATTAGACTGCTAGGTTCCCAGAACCTGGAAACAAACCATCACCCCTTCCCAAATAATCTAAGATAACATTTAGCTTATTTTTATTGGTTTTAACATTTAATTTTGAAGAATAAAGACACTAAACAATTTTTTGTGTTAATACTATTTGGTTTTATTTTTTAATATTTTTGCACCAAATAGAACCTCATGTTAAAAACCCCTATTTATTTCCGCCCACTACAAGTCTTTTAAATTATTAAGTTTTATGACTGTTTACATATTAAAACATTAGATATTATCTTTTCAATATTTATTTATATATATCGCAATTCTTAACCAACCCCCTTGGAAGCAACATGTGGATTAAATGTGGCATTACATAAATCTACTGGCCTCCCCCCACCCCCCCCACCCACACAACACCCACTCCACTAACACTTTATATTTTTCAAAAAACAACATGTATAGTGGAATTTTCAATAAAACAAAAAAAAACAAACAATTCTTCTCACCACAAAAACCCCAACAAAAATAAACAAAACAACACAAAACAAAAACACCCAAAAAACTAAAAACCCACCCCAATTAAAGTTTTTATTTATATATAAGACCAATATGCAATCTGCATAACAACAAGAAGCAAGTTTTTTGCATAAAGTACCCTATCTCCCTAGTAGTTTAGGAACAGTTTAATAAGGGCAATAACAGTATTAAAATTCCAAAATAGCGTAACTATTTGGCATTGATTCTCAAATTATCGTATTACTTTTAGAACTCTTGAATTATCAAACTCTTAAATTAAACTTTTGAAATTAAACTTAATCTGAAAACCAAGATCGTAATTTTTTTAGGATCTTAATCCAGTGAAACCTTTGCAACTCCAGAGCTTCACTTTGTTTTTGTACTAACTTTATGAATAATTATGGTGTGATGCTATAGAATATTTTGCAAGTTTTTTTTAACTAATTTTTTGTCAAAACTTATTTAAAACAATAAAATAGTTATAAAAATGCACATAGTATAACTTTAAATTTATTTTAAATTAAGTAAGCTTTAAACCACTTATTTAACAGGCAGAGCTCTGAAACTCCAGAGCTCCTTCCATTTTAAATGGTCGGAGTTCCGGAGCATAACATTTGAGGGCAGAAACATTACTTAAATTAAGATTTGTCATTTACCTTCCACTCCTACTGTAAGCATCGGAACTTTTAGAAGACCAGGCTTTTTAAGTTTAATTTCGAAGCACAATTTACGAATATATAAATAAATATAAAAGAAAACTCAAGCCTGCCGGGAAACCGACGGCTTTAGTAGCAAAGTAATGGATAATTTTTTTTTGACTTAAAATTTTTAGGGTTTCCAGAAATTTCGTCTTTTACATGACGTCTTTGAACATCTCGTCTTCTACATCCCGTCTTCGGAAAGCTCGTCTTTTAAACATCTCGTTTTCGAAAAACTCGTCTTTTGTGTGCAATTTTTTAAACGTGCTATTTAAAATACAAGTTTTCCGTATTTTGTGGCTAAAACAATGGATCTAAACCATTTTTTCCTAAGCCTAAGCAAAAACCTAAAATCAAGCAAAATTTTATCATGATAAACCTTTATCAACTGATTTGTTTCTAAAAACTAAGAACCTAAGCCTAAGCCAAACTTAAAAACTAAGCAAAACTTTATCAAGGTAAATTTGTATTTAATGGTGTGTTTTTTGATTAAAAGAGTAAAAACCTATTTTTTTACTAAGCCCAAGCGAAACCCAAAAATCAAGCAAAACTTAATCGTTTAAGCGAAAACTCGCCATTTATAAAATGCGTTTACAAAATCGCACCCGAAAGACGAGTTTTCCGAAGACGAAATGAAGAAGACGAGATGTTAAAAAACGTAATGTGAAAGACGAAATTTCCGGACACCAATTTTTAGTGGCTGGACGGAACCGAAATCTTGAGCCATGATTAGAGAAAATAATTCTAGGCGGTCAAAATTAAGAAAAAATTATTACAAAAAAAACAACACACACAAAAAAAAAACAACCCCTCCAAAGGACGTTTTTCCCTTTAAGGTGCAGTGTGTGCATAAAAACTGAAATATTTATGTTTTTGAAGATTTTTCGAAAAACTTTAAAACATATATCTAATTATTGTTAAATTTTAGCTCAAAACGCAAAAATTTATTCGCTGCCAGCGCGATTTCTCGAAATAGCAACCCAAAGATCAAAAATTTGCATAAATTAAATATAAGCTCATGTCCGAAAAAATAATCCAACTCACAGCGCTCTTGTTTGGATTATTTGTGCCTACCTTGGATTATTTAGACCAAGGGACTTTGGATTATTTTTCCCTAGGTTCGGATTATTTGGATCTAGTTACTTGGATTATATTTGGAACTTGGATTATTTGTTTCTGCACCCCATGATAAAAGAGTTTCTTATTAATTACAAAATCATGAGACAACTACAATTTACAAACATACATAATTTATCTCGTATTATCCACTCAGTAATATCTTAGTATTATTTGTATCACCGCGGAGTGTCGTGCGTTATTTACACAGCGACGATGTCGGTGGTGTCGATATCGATTTGAATGAACATGGTGTCGTCTTTCAGGTAATCCTCCGCCTGCAACGCCTCGATGTCCACGAACTTCTGTATTCCGAAACTAGGATTCCGGTCTCCGACTGGTCGACCGACGAAAGGTCGATTTTCTTTGCAGGTGTTCGGCTTGAAGGTCTATAACAAAAAAAAGTTGTTATCGGGTCGGGTCGGGCCGCGCCGGGTCTCATTTATATCATTAGCATCAGAATTTTTACATCCTAAGCGTGAGCTAATATGCATTTAGTTTAATTAATAACCAAAATGACCTGAAAGGCCCGATTGTACAACTACATGTATACCTGAACGATGTTTTTTCGGTCTGTGGGATCCGGCTTTTGGTCCAGTATGGAGAACTTGACCCTGCAGGAAAAGGGCCACGGGAGTAGAGTGTCCCATTCGCTTTGCAGAATGGTCAGAAACACCGACATTTGTTTACCACGCACTGAAATAAACGCAAAGTCAATAAAAAAGATGCACTGCAAAAATATAAACAGTCAAACGTCAAAACAATTGTCAAACAGGCTACTAAATGGCGATGACCGTTTAACAGTCTTATTTAAACAATTATCTAACTTAATTGTGCAAATGATAAATAAACTTTAAAATAAATTTGCATGAACAAAAGCGAATTTTATTTATAAAATAAAAGCATTAATACAAACACAATTTTACCAGCTCCATCCCCGTATAAACTTGCAGAAGCTGCAAGTTTATATCCTTGTTTGCCCGAATAAAATGGAGGGCTGAATATTGTTATTCTTCTTCCAGTTCGAGCGTCTCTTAAACTTCGTTTATAGTCATCAATTCTCCAAACAAGCTGAAACAAAAGCCCAGTTGCACCATAACTACTTAAAATAAGTAGGATACTTAAGTACCTGTGAATTTGTATAAAATGTACACTTTCACGGCCACTTTAAGTAGTATACTTAACTTAAGTAGTTATGGTGCAACCGGGCCAAAATAAAACATTTAAAATAATCCAGTTAAAAAAGCTGCGGACACATAAACAATAATTATTGTTTATATTATTTTTTGACTAGTGAAAATTATTGTAAGCGACGTGCTGAATTTCAAGCTGCCCAAAATATTCACATTTTACTGTTTGGTTTTGAAATTTGGATAATAAAATATATAAACTGTGTTTAATCCCCAGTCCTTTTTTTCAATATTTTATTAGAAATTAATAAAACTACAGTCTTCTACACCATAAACTTCATAAATTATTACTTTATAAAACTTTGATTTTTATCACTTTTTAAAACTTTGATCACAAAATCAGCAACTAAAGGGAAACCGCAAATAAATCATGACAAATAATTTTATTAGAAAAGAACAAAAAAAATATTTTAAAAACAAATAAAGTAATAATTAATGAAAGTTTATGGTTGTTTGTTCGTTTTGAAGTGTGAAGCTATGCATTAGTGTCACAAGTAAAATATTTTAACTGCATCAAAATTTGATTTGGGGTAACTGTCTTAAATTCGGCCAGCATTAATTTCGGCTAACGGCTGTTATTTTTGCCATAAGGAAAATTATGAAATCAACTGCGTATAGCCAATTTGATCGTCATGTCATTTATCTAGCCATTCGCAGTTCATTTCATAATTTTCCGCATGACAAAAATAACAGCAGGTAGCTAAAATTAAGGCTGGCTGAATTCAAGTCAGTTACCCTTAATATACCAAAATTGATAGAAAGTAAGAAAAAAGCGTAAAAAACTTAAAAAATAAAACTAAATAATCCGTTGTAGTAAAAATTTTACCCAACTTTTATAAATTTTTAAACTTTTTACATTAGAACCGTAACTTTTGCAATGGTAAAATTACAAATAGATCCAGATTATTGATCGATTGATTTGTCAATCACTATAACTTACTTGTGTGCTAAAAATGACGTCAAGCTCTCTGACTCTGTACTGCAGTGCTTCGAGGAGTCGTGCCTGCCTCTCCATGTCCAGCTGGAACTCCATCATCTCCGCCGTGAATTCCCGCACACCGTCCGTCAGAAATGACAGGTGCTGTACTGGGTAGTGCTTTATATGCGTCTGGATTTTTTTTTTAGCGTCCTAAAATTACTACGCATGCAAAACATGTTGAATACTGTTAGAAAAATCCACACTGATATTTTTATGGCGCTTGCAAAAATATAATAATTAAAAATTTTTAAGAATTATACAGCATTTTTGATAAATAAAATTATAAATTGTTTTTTTTTGTCAATAGAATTTACTTAACAATCAAACAAACAGTCAAACAAAATCTTTTTTCAACTTACGTAATTGGTACATCCGAAAATTTCGAATGGACATCCCCTGGGAGTGCCGAGTGGGGAAGTGGATTTGTCCCGGTCTCCTTTTGATTTGTCGGATTTGGTTTTTCGGGGAGATCGTGGGGAACGCGGACTCAAATGACCCGGATCTGGATCCTCCAATTGAAGCGGCTTTACAAAGATCTAAATTATGACTTTACAGGTGTAAAATTAACTTTATCTTTTAAATTTTGCAATCAAAATTCTCAAAAAAATTTATAAAATCCTTTTTTCTTAGCTGATATTGTTGATATTTTCATGAAAGTATCAAGGAAAACTGGGATAAAAAACAGTCAAGACAACGTACTAAAAAGAATAAGTATCCTATATTAAATCCGGCATATACATTTAAAACTTAATAAAATTGGGATTTTTAGATTTTGATAAAATTTTGCAAAAATAAAACCTGAGTAGCCAAGGGCCTAAGTTTGAAATGTGGTCAAATTACTCCCGATATTAAAAAATAGGCTCATTTTTCCAAAAAAATGGGTACGAGGTGTGGAGCCGCAAAAAATAAAAAATTGTTTTGAGTTAAATTCCTCACTGAGGCTCCAAAAATCCCTTTAAAAGTATTAGGGTAACTGACATAATTTCGGCCACGCCTTAATTTCGGCCACCAATTTAGGGTGTTAGAAAATTGGCTTTTTTTTTAAAACACAAAAGAACTAGCACAAAAGTAACTAGAATAATGTTGAATAAAGTGTTTTTGCAAAAGTTTTGTATTTTTGTTATTCTACATTATCAGTATTTTTATACAAAAAATGAATTTTTTGTGATTTTCCTAATTTTTGCTTTGTTTTTAAACTGCATCAAATTTAGAACGAAGCACTATATAACCTTAAAATATCTTCTATTTAAGGCTCAAAGTTGTTAATTTTTATGTTTTGATATTTTCTTCAAAATCATTTTGCAATGTGTTTAACTAACTGCGCATTTTAAGATTCCGTTAATTTCGGCCACCTGAAAATTTAGGTGAAAGAACCTGGCGTTTTTTGCTGTTTTTAAATATCATTGTACTACCGTATTTATAAAGAATTTTTTTGCTCGTTTGATTTTGTTTTGACGTTTTTTAAGCCAAAAATAAAAATTGAACAAAAAATACAAATTATTAAAACTTGTTTTTTTAAGGTTTTGACATAATTATTTAAAGTCTTGCTAATAACTATTAAAGTTCGCAAACGGGAAAAATTAAGTTATATGTACCAAGAACAATACCTAAGGGTAAATTTGCAACCTTTAGAAATTTTTATTGTTCGTTTAAGCAATAGTTATGGCCAGTTTTTTGTAGGTGGCCGAAATAAATGGCACGCGCCTTAACTTCGGCCACTTTAAAAAAAAGTTTAAACCTTCACTGATCTTTAAGTGTGACAGAAATATTCAAATTTTGCACTGGAATAACAAATATAGCTATTGTTTGATTTTTAGGCCAAATTTTGGCTTGATTGAAAAAGCCAGAAAAAATTTATTCAAAAAAATAAAAAAAGGTGGCCGAAATTAAGTCAGTTACCCTATTATTATTATTATTATTATTATTATTATTATTATTATTATTATTATTATTATTATTATTATTATTATTATTATTATTATTATTATTATTATTATTATTATTATTATTATTATTATTATTATTATTATTATTATTATTATTATTATTATTATTATTATTATTATTATTATTATTATTATTATTATTATTTATTATTATTATTATTATTATTATTTTTATTTATTTTTTTTTTTTTTTTTTATTTTTTTTTATTATTATTATTATTATTATTATTATTATTATTATTATTATTATTATTATTATTATTATTATTATTATTATTATTATTATTATTATTATTATTATTATTATTATTATTATTATTATTATTATTTTTATTATTATTATTATTATTAATATTATTATTATTATCATTATTATTACTATTATTATTATTATTATTATTATTATTATATCTAATTTACCTTGCTCATCCCAAAAGTTGGATATGTCTTTAAAACAATCTACCTTCAGGTTGCGGTTATATCAGAAGGAAACTGGTATATTCAATTATAAAAATTTCAGAAATACAGCAACCAATATGATAATAGGGAAAAGACTGCGCAATAGATCTGCGAACACGAAACAGGTGGGTAACCCCATTCACCATTACATTTTACTTTGATACTAGCGGTTTTATACGATTGTTATGTTTAACTGCATCTAATTTTACATATAAAACAATAAAATAAATAAAGTAAAATTATGCATCTTTTGAAAGTGAATTTAGAAATGCATACTATACTATTGTGAACCTAATATTACGGTGTTCCGGTTATAGTTGCAGAAAAGCTTGCCGAACACAAACATATTTTTGTTTATTTTTTATTTATTAGGTCCTGGTTAAGTTTTTCTAAATTGGGAAAGAAAAAAAATCTAAAAGTTAGATTTTAGGTGATCTGAATGGGTTCAGATTTTTTTTAAATAAAGAAGCGTTCATACGTTGTATTCAAGTTAAAAGTTAAAGGTATTGAAAAATTTTGAAATCATCTATGAGTTTTTTAAAACCCATTTTAAGATTTTTGCTTTTATTTAACTCTCCAGATAGTATAAAAAAAATTAAGAACTGCCAGTTTTTATAAAAAAAATAATCTGTTATTGCTTAAAAACTATTTAAGTGGTGTTAAATTTTTATTCATAATTAATTTAAAAAAGTTTGTTCATTTTATTTTAATTTTTGCATATTTCACTATTACTATTTACAAAATATGTTAAAAGATATCTAAATAATCAAATGGGGTTCGGGGCAATTACACCAAATGCGTTAAACACAGTAATGTTCTTGTTATCACTATATCACATAATGCAGTTGTTAGGACGATACCAGTTGCTTCGGTTACAGAGAATTAGAGAACCAGTGCCTTTGTTTGTTTATTAATCGGTTAGGTTATTTATTAAATTTTCAATTTGCAAACAGAAATCAACAAAACATTTTGATAAATGATTTTTTTATTATAAAAAATCACATTTGTCAATATTGTTACAGTAACAAAAGTTTTTTTTTTACATTTTTAGCTTTTTATAATTTTTCTTCTATCCCACTTTTTAAAATTTTTTGGGTTTTTCATTTTTCCTTTACCATTCAATTCGTTCTCGTTTAATTGAAAAATTTGTGTGATTCAGTGTGACCCCCAATTTTTATATTAGAAAAGGAAAAAAATGCGAGATAAACACAATATTGTAGATATTGCATCATTGTGTATCAGTGACACAAAAAACTTTTTTCAGATTTTTTACATTTCAGTCAAATAAAATAAAACATGGTTTTGCAAAAAATGATATTCAAAATCGATTTTTATTTTGATAATTCCTTTTATTACTTTTTTGTGAAGATGCATTTACATATGTCTCTGTTTACAATTATCACTTCATTTTTATGACCCGCATAGACTGTACTAAAAGTTATACCTGCAACTTGTCTTGCAGATTCCAAATTCAAGATAATTTTGTCTTGCAGCTACACCTGCAAAACAAATATAAAGGATATATAAATATTTTTATGCGCCAAGTTTTTCTCAAAAAAAAAAATTGAGACCAATTTAAGTATGTTTATGTAACCTTTTGAAAACAAGTTTTTAATGGATATATGTTTACGCTCTAATGTGTGAAATTACTTTTAAACAATCTAAAATTTTTACGCGTATATCTACATTTTAATATCTACAAACGATTTTACAGAGTACATTAATGTCGTGGAATTCACATTTTAAAAACAAATATCAAGCTCAGCGCTAAATCCCAATTTTTCAATTTAAAATTGGGTCTTGAAATAGAGTCTACAGTAATATTTGCTAAATAATAATACAAATATCAAGTTAGTAAAAAAGCAATCATGTCAGCTACAAGTTAATTTCATCATAATTCTAAATCCGAATAAATGTAGCCCTTAAAAAATTTGCATTTGGGTTCCAAATTAAGTAATTTGATAAATAATTATTAAAATATGGGTTTTTATCTTCATTATTAAACCACTTTCGTTAAAAATTTTATACGGTATTGTTTTGAAATAGTCGATTCAATACTGCAATTATTGAGGTCAGCTAGATTTTATTTGTCTATAGATTTTTACTAATGTTTCAATAAAAAATGTCAATGTTATAATATTAACGCTAATATTAATGTGTTGCTGGAATAAATTTACTTTCTTACTCTACTAATTGGTTCAGTATTAAAGGAGCAGTGCCGTTCGGACGTTATAGGAATTTGATTTGTGACAGTGCTCCTTTAAAGGTTTTAGCTTTTTGTGCGTAGTCAAACTTTTTGTCTTCGATTTTGATAATTTTTTGTGAAAACCTTACCCTTGCCACCAATAGCCCACAAAAATTTTTTCAACAAAATATCTGCAGTGGTTCAGGAGTTATGACTCCCCAAAAATGACATTTTTCGCAATTCTGTACGTTACACATTGCTCAATGAGTATAACAATTAAAGTTACAAATTATGTATTCGAAGAAAACGGATATTTTTTTACTTTAATTTGATGCCTTGATCGTTAAGATTGGTGCAGTATTTGTCGAGATATTGCGTTTTTCTTACAAAAAAACCTGGATTTTTTCGCTAAAAACACGAAGTGAATTAAAGAAAGGTTGGGCAAACTCACATAATCACTGCGGTCGTTTGGTGTTTTTAACGAAAAAATCGCGGGTTTTTTGTACGGGAAACGCAATATTTCAACAAATACTGCACCAATAATAACGATCAAGGTATCAAATTAGAGTAGAAAGTAGCCGCTTTCTTCGAGTGCATAATATGTAACCTTAATTGTAATACCCATTGAGCAATGTGTAACGTACAGAATTGTCGAAAAATGCCATTTTTGGGGAGTCATAACTCCTGAACCACTGCAGATATTTTGTTGAAGAAATTTTTGTGGGCTATTGGCGGCAAGGGTAAGGTTTTCGCAAAAAATTATCAAAATCGAAGATAAAAAGTTTGACTACGCACAAAAAGCTAAAACCTTTAAAGGAGCACTGTCACAAACACAAGAACTTTTTTCTATTGCTCTAATCCATCGCTCCCCAATCGAAATTTGCGACGGCTAAACTTTTCTATTGCTCTAATCCATCGCATTCCCAATTCAAAATTCACCAAATTCTTTGCTGATTGCTCCAAAGACCCCGTACCATGTGTATAATAAGGAAAAAATAGAAAATCAATGAATTAATTTCTGTTACACAAAACGCACATTCTTTAATACCGAACGAATATTTTAAAAAGAAAAAAAAAAACAACAAAAAACAACCAAATAGAAAAAAAGTAGAAAAGTAAGAAAATAAATTTATTCCAGCAAGACATTAATATTAGCGTTAACATTATAACATTGACATTTTTTATTGAAACATTAGTAAAAATCTATAGGCAAATAAAATCTAGCTGACCTCAATAATTTCAGTATTGAATCGACTATTTAACAATAAAACCATTCAAAATTTTTAACGAAAGCGGTTTAATAACAAAGATAAAAACCCATATTTTAATAATTATTTATCAAATTACTTAATTTGGAACCCAAATGCAAATTTTTTAAGGGCTACATTTATTCGGATTTAGAATTATGATGAAATTAACTTGTAGCTGACATGATTGCTTTTTTACTAACTTGATATTTGTATTATTATTTAGCAAATATTACTGTAGACTCTATTTCAACACCCAATTTTAAATTGAAAAATTGGGGTTTAGCGCTGAGCTTGATATTTGTTTTTAAAATGTGAATTCCACGACATTAATGTACTCTGTAAAATCGTTTGTAGATATTAAAATGTAGATATGCGCGTAAAAATTTTAGATTGTTTAAAAGTAATTTCACACATTATAGCGTAAACATAAATCCATTAAAAACTTGTTTTCAAAAGGTTATATAAACATACTTAAATTGGTCTCAATTTTTTTTTTTTTTTTGAGAAAAACTTGGCGCATAAAAATTATTATATATCCTTAATATTTGTTTTGCAGGTGTAGCTGCAAGACAAAATTATCTTGAATTTGGAATCTGCAAGACAAGTTGCAGGTATAACTTTCAGTTCAGTCTATGCGGGTCATAAAAATGAAGCGATAATTATAAACAGAGACATATGTAAATGCATCTTCACAAAAAAGTAATAAAAGGAATTATCAGAATAAAAATCGATTTTGAATATCATTTTTTGCAAAACCATGTTTTATTTTATTTGACTGAAATGTAAAAAATCTGAAAAAAATTTTGGTGTCACTGATACACAATGATGCAATATCTACAATATTGTGTTTATCTCGCATTTTTTTCCTTTTCTAATATAAAAATTGGGGGTCACACTGAATCACACAAATTTTTCAATTAAACGAGAACGAATTGAATGCTAAAGGAAAAAAGAAAAACCCAAAAAATTTTAAAAAGGGGGATAGAAGAAAAATTATAAAAAGCTAAAAATGTAAAAAAAAAAACTTTTGTTACTGTAACAATATTGACAAATGTGATTTTTTATAATAAAAAAATCATTTATCAAAATGTTTTGTTGATTTCTGTTTGCAAATTGAAAATTTAATAAATAACCTAACCGATTAATAAACAAACAAAGGCACTGGTTCTCTAATTCTCTGTAACCGAAGCAACTGGTATCGTCCTAACAACTGCATTATGTGATATAGTGATAACAAGAACATTACTGTGTTTAACGCATTTGGTGTAATTGCCCCGAACCCCATTTGATTATTTAGATATCGTTTAACATATTTTCTAAATAGTAATAGTGAAATATGCAAAAATTAAAATAAAATGAACAAACTTTTTTAAATTAATTGTGAATAAAAAATTAACACCACTTAAATAGTTTTTAAGCAATAACAGATTATTTTTTTTATAAAAACTGGCAGTTCTTAATTTTTTTTATACTATCTGGAGAGTTAAATAAAAGCAAAAATCTTAAAATGGGTTTTAAAAAACTCATAGATGATTTCAAAATTTTTCAATACCTTTAATTTTTAACTTGAATACAACGTATGAACGCTTCTTTATTTAAAAAAATCTGAACCCATTCAGATCACCTAAAATCTAACTTTTAGATTTTTTTTCTTTCCCATTTTAGAAAAACTTAACCAGGACCTAATAAATAAAAAATAAACAAAAATATGTTTGTGTTCGGCAAGCTTTTCTGCAACTATAACCGGAACACCGTAATATTTGGTTCACAATAGTATAGTATGCATTTCTAAATTCACTTTCAAAAGATGCATAATTTTACTTTATTTATTTTATTGTTTTATATGTAAAATTAGATGCAGTTAAACATAACAATCGTATAAAACCGCTAGTATCAAAGTAAAATGTAATGGTGAATGGGGTTACCCACCTGTTTCGTGTTCGCAGATCTATTGCGCAGTCTTTTCCCTATTATCATATTGGTTGCTGTATTTCTGAAATTTTTATAATTGAATATACCAGTTTCCTTCATGATATAACCGCAGCCTGAAGGTAGATTGTTTTAAAGACATATCCAACTTTTGGGATGAGCAGGAGATAAATTAGATATAATAATAATAATAATAATAATAATAATAGTAATAATAATGATAAACTAATAATAATATTAATAATAATAATAATAATAAAAATAATAATAATAATAATAATAATAATAATAAAAATAATAATAATAATAATAATAATAATAATAATAATAATAATAATAATAATAATAATAATAATAATAATAATAATAATAATAAAAATAAAAATAAAAATAATAATAATAATAATAATAATAATAATAATAATAATAATAATAATAATAATAATAATAATAATAATAATAATAATAATAATAATAATAAAAATAATAATGATAATAATAATAATAATAATAATAATAATAATAATAATAATAATAATAATAATAATAATAATAATAATAATAATAATAATAATAATAATAATAATAATAATAATAATAATAATAGGGTAACTGACTTAATTTCGGCCACCTTTTTTTATTTTTTTGATTAAGTTTTTTCTGGCTTTTTCAATCAGGCCAAAATTTGGCCCAAAAATAAAAAAATAGCTATATTTGTTATTCCTGTGCAAAATTTGAATATTTCTGTCACACTTAAAAATCAGTGAACGTTTAAACTTTTTTTAAAGTGGCCGAAGTTAAGGCGCGTGCCATATATTTCGGCCACCTACAAAAAACTGGCCATAACTATTGCTTAAACGAACAATAAAAATTTCTAAAGGGTGCAAATTTACCCTTAGGTATTGTTCTTGGTACATATAACTTAATTTTTCCCGTTTGCGAACTTTAATAGTTATTGGCAAGACTTTAAATAATTATGTCAAAACCTTAAAAAAACAAGTTTTAATAATTTGTATTTTTTGTTCAATTTTTGTTTTTGGCTTAAAAAAACGTCAAAAAATATCAAACGAGCAAAAAAATTCATTATAAATACGGTAGTACGATGATATTTGAAAAAAGCAAAATAACGGCAAGTTATTTCACCTAAATTTTTCAAGGTGGCCAAAATTAACGGAATCTTAAAATGCGCAGTTAGTTAAACGCATTGCTAAATGATTTTGAAGAAAATAACAAAACATAAAAAATTAACAATTCTGAGCCTTAAATAGAAGATATTTTAAGGTTATATAATGCTTCGTTCTAAATTTGATGCAGTTTAAAAACAAAGCAAAAATTAGGAAAATCACAAAAAATTCATTTTTGTATAAAAAATGCTGATAATGTAGAATCAACAAAAATACAAAACTTTTGCAAAAACACTTTATTCAACATTATTCTAGTTACTTTTGTGCTAGTTCTTTTGTGTTTTAAAAAAAAAAGCCAATTTTCTAACACCCTAAATTGGTGGCCGAAATTAAGGCGTAGCCGAAAGTTATGTTCAGTTACCCTAATACTTTTAAAGGGATTTTTGGAGCCTCAGTGAGGAATTTAACTCAAAACAATTTTTTATTTTTTGCGGCTCCACACCTCGTACCCATTTTTTTGGGAAAAATGAGCCTATTTTTTAATATCGGGAGTAATTTGACCACATTTCAAACTTAGGCCCTTGGCTACTCAGGTTTTATTTTTGCAAAATTTTATCAAAATCTAAAACTCCGAATTTTATTAAGTTTTAAATGTATATGCCGGATTTAATATAGGATACTTATTCTTTTTAGTACGTTGTCTACTGTTTTTTATCCCAGTTTTCCTTACTTTCATGAAAATATCAACAATATCAGCTAAGAAAAAAAATGTTTAGAAATTTTTTCGAGAATTTTGATTGCAAAATTTGAAAGATAAAGTCAATTTTTACACCTGTAAAGTCATAATTTAGATCTTTGTAAAGCCGCTTCAATTGGAGGATCCGGATCCGGTTCATTTGAGTCCGCGTTCCCTACGATCTCCCCGAAAAACCAAATCCGACAAATCAAAAGGAGACCGGGACAAATCCACTTCCCCACTCGGCACTCCCAGGGGATGTCCATTCGAAATTTTCGGATGTACCAATTACGTAAGTTGAAAAAAGATTTTGTTTGACTGTTTGTTTGATTGTTAAGTAAATTTTATTGACAAAAAAAAAACAATTTATAATTTTATTTATCAAAAATGCAGTATAATTCTTAAAAATTTTTAATTATTATATTTTTGCAAGCGCCATAAAAATATCAGTGTGGATTTTTCCAACAGTATCCAACATGTTTTGCATGCGTAGTAATTTTAGGACGCTAAAAAGAAAATCCAGACGCATATAAAGCACTACCCAGTACAGCACCTGTCATTTCTGACGGACGGTGTGCGGGAATTCACGGCGGAGATGATGGAGTTCCAGCTGGACATGGAGAGGCAGGCACGACTCCTCGAAGCACTGCAGTACAGAGTCAGAGAGCTTGACGTCATTTTTAGCACACAAGTAAGTTATAGTGATTGACAAATCAATCGATCACTAATCTAGATCTATTTGTAATTTTACCATTGCAAAAGTTACGGTTCTAATGTAAAAAGTTTAAAAATTTATAAAAGTTGGGTAAAATTTTTACTACAACGGATTAGTTAGTTTTATTTTTCAAGTTTTTTACGCTTTTTTCTTACTTTTTTTAACTTTTTTTTCTTACTTTCTATCAATTTTGGTATATTTAGGGTAACTGACTTGAATTCAGCCAGCCTTAACTTTATTTTTGTCATGCGGAAAATTATGAAATAAACTGCGAATGGCTAGATAAATGACATGACGATCAGCTTGGGTATACGAAGTTGATTTCATCATATTCTTTGTTGCAAAAATAACAGCTGTTAGCCGAAATTAATGCTGACCGATTTTAAGACAGTTACCCCAAATCTAAATTTGATGTAGTTACACTAATTGACTTGTGACACTAATGCAAAACTTCACACTTCAAAAAAAAAACCATAAACTTTCATTAATTATTACTTTATTTGTTTTTAAAATATTTTTTTTGTCTTTTTCTAATAAAATTATTTGTCATGTTTTATTTGCGGTTTCCCTTTAGTTGCTGATTTTTGTGATCAAAGTTTTAAAAAGTGATAAAAATCAAAGTTTTACAAAGTAATAATTTATGAAGTTTATGGTGTAGAATACTGTAGTTTTATTAATTTCTAATAAAATATTGAAAAAAAGGACTGGGGATTAAACACAGTTTAGACATTTTATTATCCAAATTTCAAAACCAAACAGTAAAATGTGAATATTTTGGGCAGCTTGGAATTCAGCACGTCGCTTAAAATAATTTTCACTTGTAAAAAAATAACATAAACAATAATTATTGTTTATGTGTCCGCAGCTTTTTTAAGTGGATTATTTTAAATGTTTTATTTTTGGGCTGGTTGCACTATAACTACTTAAGTTAAGTATACTACTTAAAGTGGCCGTGAAAGTGTACATTTTATACAAATTCACAGGTACTTAAGTATCCTACTTATTTTCAGAAGTCATGGCTGTAACTGGGCTTTTTGTTTCAGCTTGTTTGGAGAATTGATGACTATAAACGAAGTTTAAGAGACGCTCGAACTGGAAGAAGAATAACAATATTCAGCCCTCCATTTTATTCGGGCAAACAAGGATATAAACTTGCAGCTTCTGCAAGTTTATACGGGGATGGAGCTGGTAAAATTGTGTTTGTATTAATGCTTTTATTTTATAAATAAAATTCGCTTTTGTTCATGCAAATTTATTTTAAAGTTTATTTATCATTTGCTTACTAATTAAGTTGGATAATTGTTTAAATAAGACTGTTAAACGGTCATCGCCATTTAGTAGCCTGTTTGACAATTGTTTTGATGTTTGACTGTTTATATTTTTGCAGTGCATCTTTTTTATTGACATTGCGTTTATTTCAGTGAGTGTTAAACAAATGTCGGCGTTTCTCAACCATTCTAAAAAGCGAATGGGACACTCTACTTCCGTGGCCCTTTTCCTGCAGGGTCAAGTTCTCCATACTGGACCAAAAGCCGGATCCCACAGACCGAAAAAACATCGTTCAGGTATACATGTAGTTGTACAATCGGGCCTTTCAGGTCATTTTGGTTATTAATTAAACTAAATGCATATTAGCTCACGCTTAGGATGTAAAAATTCTGATGCTAATGATATAAATGAGACCCGGCGCGGCCCGACCCGATCCGATAACAACTTTTTTTGTTATAGACCTTCAAGCCGAACACCTGCAAAGAAAATCGACCTTTCGTCGGGTCGACCAGTCGGAGACCGGAATCCCAGTTTCGGAATATAGCTTCTCGTGGATATTCCGCCAGGCGTTGCAGGCGGAGGATTACCTAAAAGACGACACCATGTTCATTCAAATCGATATCGACACCACCGACATCGTCGCTGTGTAAATAACGCACGACACTCCGCGGTGGTACAAATAATACCAAGATATTAGAGAGCAATACGTAACTGAACGAAGTAA
>JASAMX010008241.1:0-16623 GCA_030248175.1 Microlaimidae sp. YZB2_3
TTATCAAGAATCGTGTTTCAATCATTTTGTAAAGTTTAAAAACAAGATCTTCAGGTCAAAATTGACCAAAAAACATGTTTTTATTTAATATTTGTAGTGTGGAAATCTTGAATCGATTTTTGGTACACGTTTAGTACCTGTACCAATTAAACGTTTATTTCCTATTTTTATTTGAAATAAAAAACAAATAAAGCTATAAAACAGACCTGAGCATTGCTCTCCCAGGGTTTTTTTTGGACGGGGGCAATTCCAAAATGGGGGCACAGGGAGGGCAATTTTTTGAAACAGGGGGGGGGCAAGCAGGGGAGAAAGAGAAAAAAAGAGAGAAAAGAAGAAAAAAAAAGGGTTAAAAAAGGGAATATTTAAGTAAAAATAAGTCTAAGAGCTTAAAATGCATTGAAATAAGCAAAAAACTGCAAAAATTTTCTGATGATGGCATCATAATTGGTCAAAAAGGGTGCCACAATTTTTTGATACTTTTTCATTTTTGGGCGGGGAGCGGGGCAAAGGTGAGAGCGATCCGGGAAGCTAGGGGTCCGGCACAAGAGTCCTGAAAAAAATCGCAGCTGGCACAAAAGAGTCCTGGCACAAAAGAGTCCCGGCACAAAAGAGTCCTGGAGAAAATGCATTCATGCACCCAAGCGCTGCAAGCGCTGAAGTCGGCACAAAAGAGTCCTGGCATAAAAACAATGTTTCAGAGCTGAGATACAATATTCACACCTCAGCTGTCTTCCAGTTTTTTATTTGTTTTTTTAATTAGCCTCTTAAGAGGTTGTGTGAAGAATTACGCCGGTAAAAAATTTATGTTTTTAAGTATTTTTATTATTTAGTTATTAATACGCTCGAAGTTTTGTAAAGTATTTAAAAAATAAGAAAAACATGTGTTTTGGTTTGTGTGTGTTGTGTTGTGTCATGCGTTTTGTTTGGGTATAAATTATATAATATTGAATTAGTGTTTTTGTCATAATTGAGTAACAAAATCTTGTCTAAATAAGTATTTTAGTTAGGATAAATTTTTTGTTCATAGTTAAAATATTACAATTTTTATCACATAAGTGTTTTGGTCATAATTGTAAGGACAACCAGATGTGTCCATAGGTGAGCACAATTGGGGAAGCTAGGGGGGGGGGTGGTCACCCAAGGTAAATCGAATTTTGAATTCTAGGAGGGGGGTCCCAAGGGGGTCCGGACCCCCCCTAGCTTTTTAGGGGGGGTCGACCCAGGGAGCGAAATTTTGAAATCTAGAGGGGGGTCAGGTGGGGTCCAGTGTCCAAAGCAAAACAGTTTTAAACCATAATAACTTTAATAATTGTTCTTTTTATAGGATAATACTACATTTTATTGAATAAAAAGCCATATTCATGTATAAAAAGGGTGTAAAAGCATGAATATGTGATGAAAATTCACGTTTTTGGAAGAAAATTTAGTATAAAAAAGATACCTAAAATTTTCCTGAGAGGGAAGGGGGGGGGGTCAGATTTCAAAATCTAGAGGGGGTCAGGGGTAAAAAATTCGGAAATTTGGGGGGGGGAGGTTCCCCCCCCCTAGATTTTCTTCTAGGGGGGGGCCCAAAATTTCGAGGCCCGGGGGGTGGACCCCACCCTGCCCCCCCCCCCTTTCTCACCTATGGATGTGTCCAATTTAATATGGCTTTAAATAACCTTTAAATCTGAAGGACTTTTAGCATAATCACAAATTTGTTTTATAATTCGTTTTAAGTTAAAATATGTTATAAACATTTTTAAAAATATTATAAAAGATTAGGACAGAATTCCGAATGTACAGAAAGATTTTGCATGATGATTATATAAATGATGGGAGGTGAGATAAAAATGGATAGATACAAAAAGTGGTTATATAATGAATAAAAAACACATAAAAAAGTAAATTTTAATAAAAAAGTAAATTGTAATAAAAAAATTGAATATACCATTAAATAAATATTAATTGATGAATCTATTACTAAAACAAACATAACCTAATATAATTGCGAAATTCTCTTTGATACATTTGAATTTCTATCGTAACCTTTATAGTTTTTTAAATCTTTTGTGTAGTTTTTTAAACAATTTTTTACTTTTAAAGTGGTATACTTTACTTTTAAAGCAAAAAAATAAGTGATTAAAAAAAGGAAAAGTTAACAGAAGTAATTTTTCTACCCTTCAATATCAAGCTCCGGGGCACCAGCCATTTCAAGCAGATGGAGAGACTTGTTTGATTATGTTTAATTTATTCTATACGCATTTTAGGCTACTTTATAGTTTATTTTAACGTGTATTTACACGTTGAAAAAAAATTTAGTTAAAAAAATTCTGTTTTCTCCGGAAAACATTTTAATAGTTAAATACCGGTTAAGTGTTGTTAAACATTGCTACAGTATAAGTTTTTACTGCGCCACTTTTTAAAAATTAACAAATTTTTATTGATTTATTATTTTATTTATTTATTTTTTTACTTCTTATTGTACTCCACTTTTTTGTTCTTAACAGGCGCCTGGGGCTTAATATTTTCGTTGCTTTACCTCCGTACATTTTTTCATTGTATATCAGCTGTTAAAAATTGATTTTATGCCAGTACTCTTTTGTGCCGACCTCCGCCCTAGCAGCGCTTGGGCGCATGAACGCATTTTCTTCAGGACTCTTTTGTGCCGGGACTCTTTTATGCCAGGACTCTTTTGTGCCAGCTACGATTTTTTTCAGGACTCTTTTGTGCCGGGACTCTTTTAAAAGTGAGCCAGAAGCTAGGGGTGGGTGGTTACCCCTACCTAGGGTAAATCAAATTTTAAATTCTAAGGAGGGGGTTCCAGGGGGGTCTGGACCCTCCTCCCCTGGCTTTTTAGAGGGGGTCAGGTCAACCTAGGGTGCAAAATTTTAAAATCTAGAGGGGGGTCTGAGGGAAGAGTTAGAGGTTAAGTTTTGCTTAGTTAGTAATTTAAACTTTTTTATGATGTCATGTTTGTGAATAAAAGTTCTAACATTTTTTTGTTTTAAAAAAATTAAAGTTATAATTGGTATATAAAAACACTGTGTGCTGGTACTGTAAAATTATAGGTAAGTATATAAAGCCAACGGATTAGATGATTTTAATTTAATTTAATTATTTAAAACAGTAGACAAGCCTGTCGCTATTGGTTTTGTTAACTCGTTTTTTGGACGAGATGTAAACAAAGCCAAAATTTTTTTAAAAAACAAAATATAAATATTTAAGTTTTCAAAATAATTTATAACACCGAAAAAAAAATAACAAACCAAATTAATTTCCGAACATCTCAACATTGGATTAGATGGGAACGACGGTGTCCGGAAATTTGAACACCAGCACTTGAACGCCGAGCATTTGACCGCCAGCATTAGACCGCCGAGCATTTGACCGCCACCTTCGCTTTAGAGAATTATATTAACACAGCACTACGACAATATAAACTCCAGAAAACTATTGTGTATTAACTTTAAGGCGTGTCTATCATCTTAGTTAATCGTCGAAAAAAATTTTGCTCGCGAGAAAAAGAAGCATTATATTTCATTTAATTTTTAGGTTTTGCTTAAGCTTGGGAAAATATTATTTAAAAAAAACAAAGCATAAAATATATCATCATCATTTAGTTTGATTTTTAGGATTTGCTTAGGTTCAGGAACATCAGGTTTAAATCATTTAAAAACAATCATTCACTAATTTTTTTCCTTGATTTTAGGTTTTGCTTAGGCTTAAAATTTAGATTTTTGACCTATGGTCAGTGTTTATTGCCAAACAACATTGCTTTGTTTAAATATTTTATTAAAAACATTTTTTTTATATTCTGTTACGTTTCTTTATTCTTGAAGAGTTTATACTACCTTGGTGGGGAGTTTTAACGTCTATTTAAAAACAACGCGTACTGCGGCGGTCTAATGCTGGCGGTCAAATGCTCGGCGATGAAGTGCTGATGTTCAAATGGTAACGGGACTTTAGAGCCGGGGGGACTTTAGAGCCGGGGTTTAGGCTTCTCAGCTTTTGCTTAAGCTTAGGTTCAGGCTTAGGTTTTGCTTAGGGTTAGGTTTTGCTTAGGCTTAGGCTTAGGTTTTGCTTAGGCTTAGACTTAGAAAAAAATTTTCTAAAGCTCTTTAAAAGCTCTAAAGTTTCGGCTCTAAAGTCCCTCGGCTCTAAAGTCCCCAAACCGTTCAAATTTCCTAGAATCGGAACGACGACCAACCAATTAAACACAATTTTTTTGTGCGGTTTCGCTTAGTCAAAGTTTTTTTTTTTTCAATGTTTGGTGGGGATTTTTATAAGAATCACCTTACGTCCTTTTTATTTTTTGGTGGCGCTCGGGACAATTCGTCTAATTAACGATTTAACAATTTCGAAAAATTTAACCGTTTAACCCCATCAGATTTTATTTTTGTATTTTTAAAATTCTTATTTGTAGGTTTAATTTTAAAGTTTTTGTAGATTTTAAAGTTTTTGTTTTACAGTTAATTGCAGTTTTAAACTTAAAAGTAAAAATAGTATTCGAAAATAGTAAACTATCAAAATAATTTCTTTTCGTAAAATAAATACCTAAAATAACAATATTAACCTGGATTTTTTTTATCTAAACAAAAACAATTGCTAGTATATTACAAATTTCACAAAATGTTCATAAACAATAGTAAAAATGGGCTTATAATAAAGCATTTGAAAACTCTAAAAACACTCCAGAAAAGAGAGCAAGAAAAAAAAGAACAAGTTATTGCATATACTTAAACAAAATAATGAATAACACACACCATGGTCTAGAACCTCCGAGTTAAACGGAAGTTGTCCAATGTTAAAATCTTCTTAGAATTTTGACTCTATAGATTCACTTTCAGTCAAGAGCATTGAGGAAAACAATCTTGAATAAACGTGGCGACCGATCCTTTAGCTTCTCCACTTTGATTTCCACGCAGCAAATCATATAGCTGCCAATCATTAATAGTATCTGTCATTTGATTGTCTTTAAAATTATAACGTGGTTAAAGAAAGTTTAAGCTTATAAATATTTCATAGCAAACAAAAATGTGCAAATTGTGCAAACTCTACATCCATAAAGAGCTAAGACTTAAAGTTAGCTTTTCAAGGAATGAAAATTAGTGGCCATAAAATAAACAATCAAATTAAAGCAAATAAGTGACACAAGAAATTCATTACAAAAAATGTATTACTTTATTTATTTTCTATCCGTACATCGCTTTGGCAAAAATTTAATTGTTCGAGGTCAAATTCAACCCCCCTCCCCGGATGTTAAATTTGATTTTCCAAAAAATTAAATTTAACCCTCCGGTAATCAAATTTAACTTTGGTTTTTTCCGCTAAAAAAATAAAGCGTTAATTAAAAAAATTACGAAACGAAATGGAATGACAAATAAAGTGTTAGATTTGTAAACTATTCTAGTGACCTAAATAACAAAATACATCAAATTATAGCTAAAAAATTTTTTAAATAAAACTCTTATCATATTCTATATAAAATAAAAAAATACAAATAAACTAAACATAAACTATATATTTAAGAATCACTATTCTGGATTGTTTTGAACCTATATGCATTTAGTTTTTTTTTGTGAATTTGTTTTTGGAGACAGAACACAGTTGATATAATAGGTATTTGGAAAATTCTAGAAATTTTGATCCTCAGCAGTTGATCCCAAGCATTTTAAGGATAGCATTTGATCGCCGCGCAGTCAGGAATGCAATTCCTGGCGCAGTTGATCCCAGGATTTGAAATCGTCGAGCAGTTATGATAGCCGCAAAACGCGTTACATTAAAAAATACGTTAGAAATCCCACCAAAGTTGTTTAAACTCCCCAAAATAAAATCCCCAATAAAATATAAAATGCAATTTATTAGCAACGCAATACTTTGGCAATAAACCATAAACCAAACAGAATAACCATAATTTTTTAGGCCTAAGCGAAACTCAAAAATAAAAAAATAAAAATTAAGGAACGAAACCTTAACCAAAATCTAAAAGTCAAGCAAAACTTTTTTATCATAAATTTTATTTTTTCTTGTATAAAATCGTAAATAATCATGCACTGAGTAAACGTTTATTGTAAAATTAGTAAACTTAGTAAAATTTTTGTGTTAAAAAATTTCTTCTAGGAATTTTGCGTTCACAAATTGTTTATTTCTACATTATAAAAAGTCTACATGTGGATTGTTTAACACATAATTAGAACAATAGTTTAACAAAAATAGGACATTCTTTTTTATGCATTCTTAATCAGACTAATTAGCCAGCAATTAATTTATCTTGATTTAGGTTTCGCTCAGGCTTAAGAAAAATAAACATGAAGGTGAATTAGTACCACTCTCTTGAAACAGTTAGTAGATTTGGCTAACAGGAATTTACTCCTCAGCTAACTCCGCTCCACCACCAGTGCGTTCCACAGACCCTTTTTAAAGCTTAAGGCTATGCGTTCCTAAACCTAAGCAAATCCTTAAAAACAACCTAAACTTTAATAAATAGCTGCGCGAAAAAAGTTTAGGTTGTTTTTAGGCTTTGCTTAGGCTTAGGAAGGCGTAGGCTTTTACTCCGCTGCGGAGTTAGCTGCGGAGTAAATTCCTGTTAACCGTAGATTTTTGTTCAGAGAGGTACTAATTAGTTAGCTCAAAATGCACCGATAAAAAACTTAGTAGAATTTATTAAGTACTTAGTAAATCACCCATTTTTACTAATTGTTCGTACGAATTACTAACAGACTTAGTAAAAATTTTTAAATAAGTTTTTAGTAGTTTTTATTGAATTTTCTACTAATTAATTAGTAGTATTTTTCTTGTGCTTTGCTTGATATAATAACTTTGTTAGAAGCTTTTTTGAAATTAAAAATTTATTTAATTTATCCACAAATAAACCAGCCAATAAAAATATTAATATATTCTCAAAAAATAATATTCTCATAAAAGTTAGTGTTCATTTGAATTAAATTTATCCTTTTTTAATAACAATAACCATTAAAGGTATTTTTATGTTAAATATTACACAAGATTATTATTGGAAAAGCGAAGTGTAGTTGTAACAAAAATATATAATATAAACAAAAATGTGCAACTCCTTTATAAAAAATTAAGTCAATAGTGGCAATTATAATGAGCCGCTCCATTTAAATGGCACTTTCCATAATAATGGCTTAGTTCGAGTAAATTAAAATGAAGTAAGCCATTATATGGCATTTTTGTATTTAATATAAACATTTAGCATAAGGCAATTTACTTACAAATCGTACAAAGTTTTGTTTATTTCAATTTTTTTTTACAAGTTGTAAATTTAAGACGAAACCCGGAGCTATTTTTAATTGGGACTGAATATCCGAGTTGACGGAAGGGCAGCACCAAGAAATTTCACTGAGCAGAAGAAAACTCATGCGGCCCAGAAGGTATTACACTACCGTGTGAGTATATATGAAAAGAAATTAAGTTATACTATTAATTAATATATTTTAATTCGCGTGAATTAAAATAAAGACTAAGTCAATATTATGGAGGGTCCATATAAATGGAGCGGCTCATTCTGACTTAATTTTTTATATGCTAGTTGAGAATTTTTCGTTATATTATATATTTTCGGTTATATATTACATCTATGTGGGCGGTCAATTAATCCGGTCATATCACTTGGTTAGGCATTTTTAATACACAAGCTTTTGGCTCGCTGCAAATAGTAGCTTCAGTTCAAATACTGAATACTGTCCTTTTAAGGACCATAGATCAGCAAGAGAAACCATCACCATGTAGCCCCCCCCTCCCACACATTTTTGACCCCCCCCCCCCCTTTTTCCCTATGCATAAGCGCTTGATCAGGTTAAGAATTTTTGAAGTACATACATATTATATGAAAATTTAAAAAAATAAACATAATTGAAAACATCCAAGGCACTTTATTTTTTATTTTTTTGAAATCAATGAGTCTTAAGGGTAGGCAAGACAAATTGAAAATATATATTAAAAATTCTAACATGAATAAAAAAATTTTTTAAAGATAAATATTTTACAACCTGACTCTTTTTTTAATAATTTTAATGCAATAAGCGTTCATGAAAAACTTACAAAAATATACTACCAAATTTTTCTTTAAAAACAAATATACAGAATACTAAAAACTGTACAATACGGAAACAAAATCTATTTGCAGCACAGAATTAACGTTTCGCCTCCAATCGAAGTGCGTTTGCAACTGTCGAATCGCCTTAATTATTTGTTAGAAAACCGCGCAAAAACTACTGAACGTACTATTACTGGACTGAAAATCATAGGGAACTACCAATCAGCTACACGCCAACTACTGTCATGCGAATAAAAACACATTTTATGCAAATTATCCCTTACGTGACTTTGGTCGATTATGTTAACCTTATACTACCCCCCAAATTCTTGAACTTTTGCTTCTAGAATCTGGGCGCTGTTTCATAAAAGTTCCCAACATGCTATTTTTTTGTTGAAGTCCATTTCTTTTTTGTAGAAAGCTACAAAGAAATAAAAATGCAATAGACTTTTGAAAAAACTTATAAAAAACCGAAAATTTGCATAAATATATCTTGCATTTATCACTATGCTTTAGCATAGGATTTCATTTCTTTGTAAATATTTACAAAGAATTAATGTTCCTAACATTTATTAAACAGCGCACTGGTGTAAAAAATAACGTTTACTAATCAAATATAACTTTTATCATTATTTAATTAAGGTGCAGGCATAAAGTTGGACTTTTTTATTATTTTATAATTATTAATGAAGATGTTATCCTGTCCCTTAAAACTCTGTAATTTTTTTCACTGGAATAAATTTAACGATTGAAATAACAATATAAATAAATTTTCAAGTGATATATATAAATCTTAAAAAAATTTGGGAAAAGGGTGTTTAGGGTGCATTTAATTAACTCTCTTCCACCACAAAAAACTGACATAAAGTTTAGAATACAAGAACCGTCCATATTCTTACTTTTTTTATTCTTAAATTGCGTAGCTAATTTTGTTTTGAACTGTTATTTCATAACTTAAAAAAACAAACAATTAGAATTGTGCTAATAATGACCATAAAATAATGTAAACCTATTTCAAGCTTTGCTCATTTGAGAACGGAACTTTGGAGTTTTCTCCTTTTTAATTGGTCAAAGCTACGATACGAAGTATGATATTGGAGTATATAGGAACATCACTAATTCAAATACTAAGCTAAATACCAAGATTTTATAAGATAAAAGATAGTGTATATAATAATTTCAACAAGACTGTTAGCCAAAAGTTCTTTACCATTTTAACTATAGGGTGGAAGGACCCTTCTACATGTGGTAAAGCTTATAACCGAAAAAAACTCAAAAGAGCCTTTAAAATTTCGAATAAACAAGAAATTCTTCTTATCTGTAGCTCCCGGTATCAAAAACGCTAAAAAAGATGGTTTTAAAGAATGTCTTAAAATGTTTTTCGGTGGGCATACCTCCTCCAAGCATCCGATAAGCTGCCCGCCTATGTCTTTAGCAGTATATAAAACAAAACATTCTAAATAAAAAATACGCAATATATACATTTTTTAATTTACATTACCCAAACCATCATGGTGAAATAAAAAGTTTAGTATTGAGTTCAACTTTTTGTTTTATATTTCAATGATGTTTTGTAAAAACTTTACCCTATTCTTTAAAACCTTCCAATTTTTTTTGTTCAAATATATCTTTAGTGGTATAAGAGATATTACCTTAAAAAATTGACAAAATAGGTTTTTAAGGGCATTCCTGTTCTTAACACTTGCTTCTTTGATAATGAAAGTTTTAAATACAAATGTAAGAAATGTGTATATTTTTTGCTTTATTTTCACATACTGATTGTAAATTTTAACAAATGTTATTGACATAGTATAAAACCCCTGTGATTATTATTCTACTTTTGTAGAACGTGCCAAAGCGAAAACCAGTTGGAAAAAATGTGAATTTTTTGTTGTTAAACCAAAGAATTAAAAAAATAAAAATGAACTTTTTTATTTTAAATAAATTAGCAAAAAACTAAAGAAAAATTTAGTATTTTTGTAATAGCAAAAACGTTTTCTAAATGGTTTTCTGCTAAGCACGGTCAAAAGTTCACAAAAATGGAATAAAAAAATAGCAATTTTTTTACCTACAATATTAATATTTCGACGACTCAAGTAATTGCAGTGAATGTGTCAAAATAAAGTTTTTCCAAAATAAATCTCCGTTATTTTTCATAATTTTTGTAATAATACTTTGCGCGGTAAAAAATCAATTAAACTACTACAGAATGTCCTGAGAATCATATTTTGGCTATTTGTTACGAACGGTATTTCGAGATTTTTGTATTTTTTTGAATTGCTAAAGATATTTCTTGAAAAAAAAACAGTGTATTATAGTTAATACTAATGTTAACATAGTGTATTATATTAATACTAATGTTTTTGTAAATGTTCACTGTGTTTAGTTGTTTGACATCTGTAAATTTTTCTCAAGACTTGGTTTCGGTTTTAACCTAGGAGTGTGACGGTTTGGTTTTGGTTTTGTCAATCGCGCTTGCGGTGAGTCCGGAATCATTTTGTGGGTGTGGTTGACATGGTTTTGACTGAACTGTCTCACTTCTGGGAATGTTATTGCAGTCAGGTTGTGGGTTTCAGTTGTCAAACGCGTTTATCTTTTATTTTATTTTTATTTTTATTTTTTTTGGTTTTAATTATGTAAATGGTACATACAATTTCAAGTGCAGTTTTAACTAGTTTATGTATGTTTCCTGTTATTTTAACAAAATAAAATTCAATTCAATTCAATTCAATTCAACAGTTACAAGGTTTTGGACATAGTGGATTTTTTACCGAATCTTGAAAAATTAAAACAAAAGTTTCATTTTGTACCGTCGCTTTAAAATCAATGGTGTGATTGCCTATACAAAAAAAGTGATGAATATAATACACAGCAGAAAAATTTCCTTAATCTGACAAAAATCTTACTGTCGGCCCTCAAATGTACAGTTGTTGTAGAGCCCATTACCGGAACTGGTTAAAACGTGGTTTAAATTATGGATTAAAAGCAAAAAAAGTCTGTTTCAAATTTAATTTTCCAGCCTTCCACTCTAAAAAAGTTTCATGGAGTGAATTTCGGCTATTGGTTTTTTCATTTACAGTAAAAATGGTTTAGCCGAAGTCATTCGGTCTCTTTGCAATAGATCTCTGCTTTGATTTCTGACTAAAAAATAAAAACAATTAGTATTTTTTGTTTGAAAGGGCTACAGATTATCAACTTTTTGTGAACTTAATATCTTATCTCACGTAGAAACTTAAAAATATGTGTTATATTAACAGAAATTAGTTTATATTATTTGCGAAAGAATAAGGTCGGACTGTTTAGGTTTTGAAACTCCATGATACCCCTACCCGTATCCGAGACCAATTACAAAAGTACATCACCTTGGAAACTTTAAGTTTCATACTCATACATTGTACATAAACAAAATTTAAAAAATAATATAGTTTTTGAAGTCGTTTTTTAAATAACAAACACATAGCATAATAAAAAATACAAATAATTATCTATGACAATTTTCCGTAAAATAACATAAATGTTTCATAAAAAATTGCTCCCTCCAAGATTCAGTACTTTTTTTTATTGAGTGTTTTTTATTTAGTGTTTTTTATTCAGCACTATTTATCTTGATTCAACAGAAATTAAAATAAATTTAAAAAAGTGATACCATAAATTTTTGTTTCCAAAAACCTAATTTTTCTAAAAATATTGATGAAATTGATAATAGAATAATTTAAAAAAATAAATCGCTCATTTAAGGGGCGGGGCTCCGGAGCTCTTTCTAAAATAGCCGGAGCACCGAAGTTAAGCTTGATATAGGAGGTTAAACATCACCACTATTTAGACTTTGTATACTGATCCACAAATGGACATATTTTGGTTTAAAGTTTTTTTAAATTCTATTTGAAACAATGTGTAATAATAAGTATTTCGTCTAATATTGAGTTAAAATTACAATTTTGTTAAAAAATAAGTTACAATTTTGTTGAAATTCAAGCAGGTTATAAAGTTATAACTTAAGTAAGCCAGAGAGCCAAAAACAAAACAAGTCACAAGTAATTTTTGCAGTTTTTTAAAATCTGTAAAGTTAAAAATCAGTCCATTTGTGCATTTGTACATTTGTGCAGTCCAATCAGTCGTGGACTGATAATGATGATACTGAAAGAAAAGAGAATGAATTTAAAATATTTTGGGCAACATAACATAACACCTAAAGCACAGTGACAGCCATGTTTTAAAATAGAATTCAGCAAAAAGGTTTATAAATAAATTTTATGGTCTAAATTGTGATGGCTCCTCTAAAAAAATATGCTTACACCAGAAAAAATACACAAATAGGTTAATTTTCACTTGGGTGTCAACTTTTTGGCTGTTAAATTTAGTTTTAGCATTTTAGTTTGATATTTTTATTTAATACACTAATTAAAAACAGATGTTTAATATTGTTTTCGACATCATCACCCCAAAAACCTTATTTTTGCGTTTAAAAATTTATTTTAAACACTACAAAATATTGTAAAAACACATGGTTTTTTGGCAAATTTCCAAAATATTTCTTGATTTTTCAATATTTTTTTGACGTGTTTATGGGTGTTAAATAGTGTTGTAAAAAGTTACTTTTACTTTTACTTAAAGTAATAAAAGTAACGGATTATGGATTACTTTTACTTTTACTTTTACTCGACTTTTAAAATTTCAAATACTTTTACTTTTACTCTTACTCGACTTTTGAAATTTCAAATACTTTTACTTAATACTTTTACTTTTACTCTTACTCGGATTTTCCACTGCTCCCAGGAAGGTTCAAGTAGCTTTTTTTTAAATTTTAAACATTTTAAAAGCTTCATTAGCACTTTTTTATCTTCAATTTGTAAAAATAAAATAATTAAATTATCCGTCAAGCGGGCTTGTTTCGCTTTCTAGTTTGTTTCAAGTTGTTAGTTTTAGTCATTTTAATCAGCTAACTTGTTTTTTAGCTAAAAATCATAAAATCAATGTCACGTGAACTTTTGCAAAAAAAATTTTTTTGTAATTTTGCACTACTTTTTGCAATTTCTCGAGATTTATCAAAAACACATGGCCCAAATAATTTCCAATTATACATTAAGTTTTTGAATGAAATTGTGCAAGATAAAACGCATAATTTCGAACGCACAAACGAACGATTTTCTGTGCATATACGACTAATTTCTTACGCGGAGATTTTACTGTTGTTATTTCTTTTGTGTAGTCCAGTTCACGCAAAAAGTGGAAGAAAAGTTCTCATACGTACTGCAAAACACTAGCACCGTGTTAAAAACTGCGTAAAAAATTAATTAAAAAAACAACAACAGCTCGCCTATGAAATAAAAGAAAATAACGGGTTTTTAGCGTTAAAATCGCACAAATTCGAACTTTCAGCAAATTTTTTGTTTAAAAATTAGGTTTTCACCATTTTTGGTTTATATATACTTATTTTTAAAAAAAAAATAATTATAAAAACCTTAAACTAAATTATCAATTTTTTTAAAAATAAAAGCTCAAAGATAATTTTTACAGGAATTTTTATTTAAATACCTAGCACTTTTACAGTGGACTACCTGAATCTGGAAATGAGTCTGTGGACATTAAAGAGCTTGTAACAAATTTAGCTGGAGATTCTCAAGCGGTGGTGATAGTGGATCATTTTCGAATCGGGAAAGTAAAATCTTTTAACGGGTATCAAAAACCCAGGTTGCTTAAAGTAAAGTTTGCCTCCATTGGAGAGTGTAATAGGATGTGTCGCTCCGGAGGCAAACTAAAGGATAGCAAGTTCAAGGGAGTGTTTATTCGTTCTTCACTAACATCTGAACAAAGAAGCATTCAGGCATCTTTGATTAAAAACATTAAAGATCACAGGGCAAAAAACCCCAACGCTAAAGTTCATTTAAGGTACACTAACCTTGGTGATCCTTATATTTATGACAGTATTGAGAAGAAAAATATTGAAGAAAAGAATGATTACACTCCATAGGAAATTCTGCGACCCTCTCGCAACACAGCTATTAAAGCTATCTATTTGAACGCGAGGAGTCTCAGAAATTCTCTATTGGAGTTATATATATTATTAACAGGAAACGACGCAACATACAATAATATAAATTTGGACTTAATTTTTGTTACAGAAACATGGTTGTCACAGGTTATAAATAATACTCTACTTGATCCCTCTGAAAAATTTCATATATTTCGACATGACAGGCAGGCTAATAATCATGGAGGTGTTTTGTAAATGATTAATAACATTTATCAGATTATTGAGCTTTATATTAACCCCAAATACAAAGAACTTGAAATAACAGCATGCGATTTAGTGTTTAAAAATCTTAGAATTAGAGCGATTAGTCTTTATAGACGCCCCCAAACTTCCTTACAGGAAGATGAATTAATTTTTGAATTACTAAGAAATCTAGTATGTAACTTCAGTGGCACAGTACTGCTATGTGGGGATTTTAACCTTCCTGGCATAGACTGGTGTGAAATGCAAATAAATTCAAATACTCAAAATGAAAAAAATTATTTTTTTCTTTTTCAGTGAGCTAGGACTTTGCCAATTAATTAAATCTCCAACAAGAGAAGAAAATTTTTTGGATTTAATCCTTACAACGGATATAGATATTTTCAACTCAGTAGAAATAGCTCTTAATTTTTTTAATTCTAACCACGCATCTATCACGTTTGAAATAAATGTACTTTTTGAAAACCTAAATAATACTAAAATTAATAAAAAAATTAGACCTAACTTTGCAGAAGCTGATTATGATTCAATTTTTTTACTCTTTGCTCCCCACAACTGGGATGAAGTTTTCAAAGATTGTAACAGCGTTGAAGAGCAATGGCAATGTTTTAAACTTAAACTCATAGATGGAATAAATAAACATGTTCCAAGTAAAGCATTTACATCTAAAAACAAAATAATAAATTATCCACCTAATATAGTAAAACTTCAATGAAAAAAACTTAGACTTTGGCATAAAAGATTTTTAAAAAAATCTAAAGAAGAATATAAACAAATGGCTCACCTTCAAAAGAGTCCCGGCACAAAAGAGTCCTGAAAAAAATCGCAGCTGGCACAAAAGAGTCCTGGCACAAAAGAGTCCCGGCACAAAAGAGTCCTGGAGAAAATGCGTTCATGCGCCCAAGCGCTGCTAGCGCTAAGATCGGCACAAAACAGTCCTGGCATAAAATCGATATTTTACAGCTGACATACAATGTTCACACAACAGCTGTCTTCCACTTTATAACGTAACATAACCCAGAAAAAGGTCATCAAGTAAGAGTGATGGTTAGGAAACCAAGATACGACTTTCACCCATTTTCGCTGATAAAAATAACTTCTGTTAACTTTTCCTTTTTTTAAGGCACCTATTTTTTCTGTTTAGATCTGGGGTCGTATGCTGAAGGTTTAATCCGACTTAAAGTTAATCTGAGATTAGCGATTGTCGACACACAGTAAAGATACTAGCAGTATTGATTAGATAATCTAGTTTAACGAATTTAATCTGAGATTAAACCTAATCTCAGATTATATCGTCACTAACTCGAGATTAAATTGTTAATTTATGCAAATTTTTAAACCACCTCCGGAGGTGGATTAAAAATTTGCGGGTTTTTCCCGCTAATCTCCGATTAGTGGCGATTTAATCTGAGATAAAGTCTATTAACTCCGTTAACCTTGATTATCTAATCAATACTGTTAGTATGTTTACTGTGTGTCGACAATCGCTAATCTCAGATTAATTTTAATTCGGATTAAACCTTCAGTATACCACCCCTGGGCGCGCATTCTGACGTGCGGTTAAAATTTACCCGGGTTAACTTTTTTACGTGCTTAAGGATGCGAGTGAAAAATCAATTTTACCTAGGTAAAAGTTGGGTTAAATTTTTTCTATTGTTTTAAGAATAAGAATTTATCCAACTCGAGAGATGGTTAAATATTTTCTCCCGTAGGATTAATTTAATAAAAAATAGAATACGCGCATTGATTAATTTTTTTATTTTGCGCGAGGTGGTTTTGCGGCGCCAGAAAAAAAAATTTAAAAAAAATTCATTGCAATCCATTTTCTGTCCCATTTGCGGCAGGTTTATTTAAATACAATATATATTTATTTTTTTTATTATCATTAAAATGGATTTAACGGGGTAAATATAAGGGTTTCTTTAGGGGTCTCATTCTGAAAAAACCCTTATATTTATCCCGATAAATCCATTTTAAAGAAAATAAAAAAAATAAATATATATTGTAAATAAATAAACCTGCCGCATATGGGACAGAAAATGATTGCAATGAATTTTTTTAAATTTTTTTTCTCGCGCCGCAAAACCACCTCGCGCAAAATAAAAAAAATAATCAATGCGAGTATTTTATTTTTTATTAAATTAATCCTACGGGAGAAAATATTTAACGACCTCTCGAGTTGGATAAATTCTTATTCTTAAAACAATAGAAAAAATTTAACCCGACTTTTACCTTGGTAAAATTGATTTTTCAATCGCATCTTTAAGCACATAAAAAAAATTAACCCGGTTTAAATTTTAACTGCGCGTCAGAATGCGCGCCCAGAATGCGACCCCTGGAGCACTTT
>JASAMX010008242.1:0-11398 GCA_030248175.1 Microlaimidae sp. YZB2_3
GTCAATCTAAGACAAAACCAAAAGCTTAATTTAAAAACTGTTGAGGAAAATCAACCAGTAATAAACAAATAGGCATATTTTTCCAAAAAACGGCTACACTGGACACTTAAAAAACCATTCTCTGGAAAAAAACCACTTCCGAAAAAAAAACGACTTTCAAAATAAAAATCACTCTCTAAAAAACAGTTTTGTAGACATTTAAAAAAATTATACTCTCTCATTGTTTAACACAATTTTTTTTGTTTTCCGTTTGAACCAAAAATAAGTTTAGACAAACTAAAATAGTTATTTAACTTATTTTAAAATATTGGTTTTTATAATTCAAAACTTTTGATTGCTTATAAAACAATTCACAGACGAAATAAAAAACTACACCGCAGTCGAATTTTTTGAAGAAATGTCCTATTAATTTATTACTGTTCAAAATAAAACAAAATTAAAAAAATATGGTTTTCGCTACCTAAGGTTGTTTTCTGCAAAGTTTTATTAAAATTCATTTAGTATTAACTACATAATTTTTGTATATAAAATGACCATTCTCTTACAATAATTTTAGTTTATAATTTTAATTTTATTTTTTTAAAAGTTTTTTTCTTAAATTTGTAATTCCTTTCTTTTAAAATCTGTAGTTGTGCGCAATGCTTTTTAAATAGTCATAGTGTGTTCGGTTTTCATAATCTTGGACGATCGTCAGGATCCTTTCGTGAAGTTCTCATCATCATAATCAAGTTTTTATAGATCATAAAAAAGCAAACAGAATAGTTTTTTAACATAAATAAAGCTAATACACATAAGTTTTAAATCGCTCATTTAATGGTTGGAGCTGCGGAGATATCTTCGTCTTAAATGGCCGGAGCTCCAGAGCATAATATTGGAGGTTTGGAACACATACATATATTTATGTATATAAAAGTGTGTTCTTTCGTTTTTTTTAGAACAACCGATGATCGAAATGAACGAAAAAGCCAAAATTCAAAAGCCTTCTTTTTAAAAATACGCTAATTATTTATTACACACGTGTTACATAATAAATAACCTCTGGGGATTAAGAAAACAAAAGCTAAACTTTAGGCGAGGAAATCGATTTTTATTAATTATGCAAATATTTTGCACAAAAAGACTGCACGCAGGAAAATGATACAAGTTGATGAATGTATTTTCCGCCAGGACTAAAACGAAGCGGGACTCAAACGAAGCGGGACTAAAACGAAGCGGGACTAAAACAAAGCGGGACTAAAACGAAGCGGGACTAAAACGAAGCGGGACTGAAACGAAGCTCGCGGTGATTTTTTTCCGGGACTCAAACGAAGCGGGACTAAAAAGTAGCAGATTCTTTTTTTATTTATATAATATTACATTATCTATTTTCAACAGGCAATTTTAACATATTTCGTTTAACAATTTGATATTACAGCTTATAAAATCTTCTTTCTCGTCAAGAAAATTTTGTTTCTTTAGATGTAGTTAAACTTTTCATTTCCAAAACTGTTATTTGATCCTGCAATCCAAAATCAATCTGTCTTAGTCCATATTCAAGAGATCATTTATTTTTAGCAACTCTTGCAAATCCTGATGTGTACATGGTTTGTTAATTGGTACCAACAATTCGCATTTGTCCACCTCATAAGGAGCATAAAGAAAAAATGCCCTACTTCTACAGTAAAACATTTTTACAAATAACGAACGAGAAATGCCATATTCTAAACTTAGCAAACTTTTATTAAAATGTAACTTTGCGATGAAACAGCAAATAACATATTACACGCTACGGAATAATTGCTAATTCCATTTACTACATTTATATGCTGAATCTCTGCTTTAGTTAAATGCAAAAATGTTTTTACTGCAGAAGTAGGGCATTTTTTCGTTATGCTCTTTATGAGACCTTTTCTTGGTTGATCGCAGTTTATTTGTTATGGATTCCAAAAGTTATCCCGTACTAAATTTTCAGACACCTAAAAATATACCTAAAAGTATACCTAAAAATTATAACAGAAATTTCAAAATGCTAAAAAATATACAAAAATTATAAATATTTAGCGATAAAACTTGAAATTTAAATGGTTATATCTCAATGACCCAAATTATATCTTATATAAATATGTAGATTAGAAATTTTGATATGGATGAAATTTATATATAAAATTGCGCCATATTGATATTAGAGTGAAAAAACATGTTCCTTAAAAAAAGAGAGCTTGTTTTATTAATTAGATACAATAATTGCGGGTTTTTTTTAGCCTAAAATAAAATAAATTGGCGAGATCGAAACATTTTAGAAACTTGTAGTCACAAAAATAAAAACTTAGCAGCATAAATAAAAATCACTTATGGTTAAATTATATCTGGCTGAGCTCAAAGATTAGAATGCAGACATGAGCGGACCAATAAAAATTGTGCAGTAATGACGTTTTTTTTTGAAAACAAATAAGAATGCAGAATTTTTTTAATTCCCCCTTTTCACAAAATATACAAAAATTAACCAACTTTAACCCTTAAAAATTTGCATTTGGGTTCCAAATTACGTAATGTGATAAATAATTATTAAAATAAAGGTTTTGATTTTTGTTATTAAACAGCTTGAGTGAAAAATTTTGAATGGTTTTGTTGTTACTTGTTAAATAGTCGATTCAATACTGCATTTAACGAGGTCAACTAGATTTTATTTGCCTATAGTTTTGAATTTAGGCTTAGTTAGATTTTTTAGTGACTTTAAAATTTCGGTTCCAAATTCTCCGCTTAAAATTTCAAGTTTCCCATTCTAAGTTTTTGTAAAATTCCTACTTTTCCAAACCACATAAAAAACTTGATTTCGTCTTTACTACGGCAAAATCAGCCACTGTTCGTATAAAATATATGTGACTGTGACTCATTTTAAATTTAAAACATGGCTCTTTGAAGTACGAAATGAGTCACAGTCACGTGTATTTTATAATCACTGTGGCTCATTTTGCCGTAGTAAGGACGATTTGTTTTGCTTTTAGGGCAGTTCTTTTCAAGTATGAAAATTTCAACAAAGTTTAATCGTTCGATTTTTTTTTAAAAAGTTCGAAAGCTTTCCGCAATTATAAATTTAGGGAAGTCGCCCAAAATTATTTTATTTTAGTTTGGCGACTAATTCTAGAGTACTTAGATCCCATGACAGCTTCGTAGGTAGTATAGGACCACTAAAATAGAATTTATTATTAAATTATAATTAAAATTGAAATTAAAATCAAAATTGAAATTAAAATTGAAATTAAAATTGTTGTATTTTTGCATGGAAAATAAAAACAGAAATAATTTTAGAATTTTCTTATTCTACGTTTTAACCTAATAAAACACAGGCCTTCGTCAGGAAATCTGAAATGTTAAAAAATTATGAATAAAAACAGTAACACTCTAAAACACGAGAAAGTAGATTTAAACATATTAAATAATAATTTTAAGAAAAATAGTTTAGAATTTCAAATTTTGTACTACAACTTTATAGATATTGGGTACTAATTTACATATTTCCATGAATATTTAGAAAATCATTAGTGTTCCTATAAGCTGATATGAAACAAACGTCTTTAAAACGAAGGGCAAAATATTATTGTCACGTGCCAAAAACTTGGTAAAACTGAAATTATGTCCAGTATTTCCGTTTAGAATTTATTATTATTTTATGAAACAATAAACTCTTTAGTGTTGTAAAAAGTATTGATTTTTGATTATTTTAAGTAAAAGTAAAAGTAAATTGAAAAATTTTAATTTAAGTAAAGTAAGAGTAAAAGTAATTTGTAATTTTTTAATTTAAGTAAAGTAAAAGTAAAAGTAATGGTCAAAATTTTATTTAAGTAAAGTAAAAGTAAAAGTAAGACCTATTTTTAAAAGTAAAAGTAAGAGTAAAAGTATAATAAAAGTAATTTTGAACGGAGCACAACACCGGTTTTTGGAGCTCCAAAGCTCTGTTCCAAAGTTTTTTTGCTAATTTTATGTATAAATTATCATTTTAATAAGTTTTTAGTCAAAATAAATGGTTTTAGCGTGTTAGTGGCTTAAAAAATGTTCTCTTGCCATTTACTTTACAAAAAGCCCATGGGGAATTTACCCTTTCAAATTACTTAAATTTTACTTAAATTAATTTAAGTATTTGCAGAGGAAAATCCGAGTAAGAGTAAAAGTAAAAGTATTTGAAATTTCAAAAAGTCGAGTAAGAGTAAAAGTAATTGAAATTTCAAAAGTCGAGTAAAAGTAAAAGTAAAGGTAATCCAAAATCCGTTACTTTTATTACTTTAAGTAAAAGTAAAAGTAACTTTTTACAACACTAAAACTCTTTCATTTCGGATTGCATGTCCAAAACGTTGCGACTCTTGTTTTAAAGTTAAAGTTAAATGTCAGGAACCATCAAAATCTTTTCTCGTTTTCGTTGCGTTTCGCGCTCTTTTTCAATGTACCGTAGTTTTATTTGAGTTTTTATAAACTTTTGAAAACGAAACCATAATTTAATTTTATTTTTACTTGCATAGCATTTTTGCTATTTTAAATCTTGTTCCTGCGCACCGTACATTCCTCCGGCGATATTATGTCGGGCTGCCAAGAAACCAAATTTCTCTGCGACTCATTGTGCTGTTTCACATTCTAAAACTATCCTACCGTTTTGAATTTATCTATCTAAACAACTCTTTTCTAACCCTGACTTTACTTTAGTCAGTGTTAAAAAGTGTTGTTTTGCACTGTTCGCCAACAAAGATCTGATGTATCGATCCTAAAATTAGAAGTATTATGATACATAGTAACCTATTTAGCATAAGTACATATAGGGGACACAGACACAGTCATTGCCTAAACGCAAACACAAATGAGACTTAACCACGATACATCGCTGTATTCTATATACTATTTAAGAACAAAAAAAAACAAAACAGTTTATTATTGAAATCTAAATACCCTTTTTAACAATTAATAATTAAATTGCACTTTTTTTAAAAATGCAAACTTTTTACGGATAAACTTGATTAAGTTTTGTATATGTTGTAAAAAGATGGGATTTTAAAAAAATTTTGCGTTTAATTCATTTTTTTAACCTCATAACCGCACAATTTTAATTAATCCTCTTATGTTTCTTACACAGTTTTACCAAAAATATATACTACAATATATAGTATTATATATTTTTGATTTTACGAGGTCATTGTCATCATTATCATAATTTCATCCTAGCAAAATATAAAATTAACAAAACACAAAATGCATTGTATATCCAAGGCAAACCAAACACGGTCGCCAAAACGTGATCATTCAATCATGATGTGCTAGAAAATGGTCCAAAGGCCTATACATTAATGAACAATCACGACGGTTAATTCAATGTACACAAAGGTCTCGAGAAGAATTTAAAGTAATTGGTATATGACGTTGGAGAACTAAATAAATGAGCATAAAAAGTTTAGAAAACCAACTATTTTGCTTTTTTTTCAACATTTTTCAAAAACAAGCGGTTGTTTATATTTTTTTACTCATGTTTTTTTTAATTAACCACCGTTATTTACGAATTATTTCCATTTCTTCCCGAGACCTTTGTGCACTTTAAATTAATCGTCGTGATTGTTCATAGATCTTTGGACCTAGCCGGATCTAATACAACCAAACTAATTCTGAAACTTTATTTTAGTTTGAAATAAATTATTATTCCTAAATAAAATAATCGCTATTAATTGTATATAAATAAATAATACGATTCAACCACAGACGCGTCTTAATAATTCCGGCGGCCGTGGGCCGCCGGGTATTATGATTATCTTCAGATGAGTAAGTAAGTAAGTAAGTAAGTGAGTAATTAAGTAAGTAAGTGAGTAACTTCCTAACGCTTTACCTCTATATAAGTTGAAATTTGGAAAATATATACAACGGATAATGGAGACTCGATTGACAATCACGATTTTGTGATCTGAAATTTTGTGCGGTCGATCATGACGTATGCAAATTTTATTTAAAACAATTATAACTCGGCCGAATAAAATGTATATGACTTGAAATTCGGAGCGTAGATACAACTGACAATCAAGAATCGATTGATAATCACGATTTTGTGATCTGGCAAATTGTGCGGTCGATAATGACGTATATGCAAATTTTATTGAAAACAATTATAACTCGGCTGAATAAAATTTATATGACTTGAAATTCAGAACATAAATAACACTGACAGCGGAGAATCGATTGATAATCACGATTTTGTGATCTGACAAATTGTGCGGTCGATCATGACGTATATGCAAATTTTATTTAAAAAAATTATAACTCGGCCGAATAAAATCTATATGACTTGAAATTGGAAACACAGATACAACTGAAAATCAAGAATCGATTGATAATCACGATTTTGTGATCTGACAAATTGGGCGGTCGATCATGACGTATGTGCAAATTTTATTTAAAACAATTATAACTCGGCCGAATAAAATTTATATGACTTGAAATTCAGAACATAGATACAACTGACAACGGAGATTTGATTAATAATCACGATTTTGTGATCTGCAAAATTATGCGGTCGATCATGACGTATATGCAAATTTTATTTAAAACAATTAATAGCGATTATTTTATTTAGGTATACTTATCTGTTCCAAAAAATTCATTTAAGCAAAAATTTTGCTATTTTTATGTAAAAATATGAATCTTATTAATGGCATAAGGTGGCAGCCGTTTATTTGCTAGGTAAAAATTGAAATTGTTTAAAAAATTATAAATTTTGACTGTTATTAGGTCAAAGTTTGTTGGGTTCTATCTTCCTTCGGATTTATTGGTCCTAAACTTTTTAAAAACAATATATTTGGTGTGGTATTTTATATACACCAAGCGGTGTGATTAGTGGTGGTGTGATTGTCATCGTTTCTGACCGTTCCTGAGCGCGCCTGAATATTCCTGTGCGCCTGATGTGCCTAGGTTTATAAATAGCCCAACAGAACAGGGACTTTGGCGCTAGGAAAAAATACATACTGCATAATATCTTCGGAAAAAAATTCTTCTGCAATAATAACTTTTGCAAAAATACATTCCAGTAAAATATCTTCGGAAAAAATAACTTCTCGCCGTGCGTCGCAAAAGATATTATGCTGGAAATTATTCTTTCCGCCCTAAAAAAATAAACCGACCAGTGAGACGCGCAGTGAAAATAAAATAAAGCAATCTTATAATTTAAAACATTTCCAACTATGCAAATTTACAAACCAAAAATAGCTGGAAGTTATTCTTTCCGCCCTAAAAAAATAAACCGACCAGTAAGACGCGCAGTGAAAACTTTCCAACTATGCAAATTTACAAACCAAAAACAGCTGGAAGTTATTCTTTCCGCTCTAAAAAAATAAACCGACCAGTGAGACGCGCAGTGAAAATAAAATAAAGCAATCTTATAATTTAAAACATTTCCAACTATGCAAATTTACAAACCAAAAACAAAGTTATAAAACATGTCATTTGATTTAATCAAAATATTTCCCAAAAAATAATGTTTGAATAAAGTCTTATACATAAATATCAGCGTGTTCCAGTGTGCACAGCGTTGATTTGTCATTTTGAAGTTTCTTTTACAAATTTCCAAAAAGGATTGTTGTGAGTTGTTGTTGTAAGTTGTTGTAAGTTGTGCTAAATTACTACACTACGTTTTAAAAAAATTAATACACTGTTAAATTTATTAAACTAATTTAAATAGTACGCTGGTCCGTTTAACTCTAAAAGTAAAATTACTCGCTTGTGGAAAAATTTAAAATCTAATACTTTTTAAAACTCAAAGTCTAAAATTATACCACTGTAAAAGGCTTTGAAAGCAAATTAAAACTTAGTTTAAATTAAATTTACTTTTCCTGAGCCTAAGCAAAACCTTGAAATTAAGTTAAATTGTGTTGTGATGCTTTCTTTAAAATAAAAAGTCCGATTTTTTTTATCAATTGTTTGTAATGTTCTAATTAATACGATTTGTTTATTTTGATTCCACTATGCCAAACTTTATGGTTTTAAAAATTCAGTATAAAACACTCTTTTCGTTCAGAAAGAAAACTTTCTGAACGAAGAACAAAAATGGATTTATGTCAAATCTATATAATAATAACAAAACATGTCTGCAATCAAAAGATTTCTTCTCTTTCAATAATAATCAAACCAGAGGTCACCCATTTAAACTTCAAGTTGAAGATAGCAGGATTGATGCCAGAAAATTTTGTTTTCCAAATCGTGCTATTTCCAATTGGAATAAATTAAACTCCTCCCAAGTTACTGCTTGGTCACTTAAAAAATTTAGGTCAGCAATAAATTTTTGATAATGTATAGTGATTGTGCTCAGTATGAAATGTGAAGCCCTTTCATAAGCTTTGGCCTACTGAGCCGTTTTTTAGCAAATAAAGATACTTCTGTTATGTTATACAAAATATACCACACTGTGTAGCTTTTGGATCGCAAAACAACAAAAACATAACACATTTATTTCTGATTTTCATTTTTTTTACTGTCTTTTTTCTATCCTAAAACTTTAATCTGTTGCTTTAACATAGTATTATTTCTTCTATTTTTTTTGTTTGTGCTATTACTTAATATGTATTTTCAACTTTCTTGTATATCTATACTTACTTTGTTACACTTACACGTTTGCGATTCTAAACAATGCAATTGTGATACATTTATTATAATACTTTTTATGCTTTGATTTTCTTTTTTCAGGATTTGCTAAAAATAAACTTATTTGACTTTGACTTGACTTTAAAATGCTTTAAACATTATAAAGCCTAAGCCTAAGCAAAATCTAAAAATCAAGCTTAATTGTATTATGAAACATTATTAAATAATGCTTCTTTTAAAAAATGTAGATATTTTTGTTATCAATAGTTTGTACGTAATGTTTTAAATTATAAGATTTGTTTATTTCCAATCAGCTGCGCGTCTTACTCGTCGGTGTATTCATGCAACGTTCAGCGTTAGAAGAACGGAAAGAATACCTTCCAGCATAATATCTTCTGCGACGCACGGCGAGAAGTTATTTTTTCCGAAGATATTTTACTGGAATGTATTTTTGCAAAAGTTATTATTGCAGAAGAGATTCTTTCCGAAGATATTATGCAGAATGTATTTTTTCCGGACACCGGGACTTTCAGTCCTAACTTTAAAAAAAGCTTTATCGTGAAGTAAATTGCCGTAAAGTTAATTAATAATATTCTTTACATAATATAATATCCATTACACCAGGCCAGAAAATGAAAGGGGAAAGATAATCGCCTTTTATTAACACTTGCACTTTCAGTTTTCACGGAAGGCAACATCACTAACTTAGGCAACATCACTAATTTCCCCATACCAAAGTTTAAGGGCATTCTTCAAGTATAACGGCAAGCACTAAAAGACACCTACTACACCAACAGACCGACTGAGGGGTGAAAGCCTCTTTTGTTACTAAAAATTTTCCTAAGCAACCTAAGCAAAACCTTAAAATCAAGCTAAATTTAATATTTTCTTTGATTTTGAGGTTTTCTTAGGTTGCTTAGGTCCGTCGGTGTGGTAGGTGTAGTAGGTGTCTTTTAGTGCTTGCCAGTATAACCCTCTCAATTACATAGACTACTTTAAGTATAGACAAACCAACAGTTTAAATCCCCTATTTTTCATGTAAATTATCGTGAGAATACTTATAAATAACCTAATCGTGGAATTTACACCCCAGTTTCCCTAAGCAACCTAAACAAAACCTCAAAATCAAGCTAAATTTAAACTTTAGTTTGATTTTAAGGTTTTGCTTAGGCTGCTTAGGTAAACTAAGGTCTACAATTCACGATTCAGGTTGCTCATGAGTTTTATCATGACCAAAGTTTTAAGTTTACCTGTTTTTCTTAAAATTTATCAAAAAACTATTTTATTTTAATTAATTGTACTTTTAAAAATAACGGATTTAAACTGTTAGTTTGTCTATACTTAAAGTAGTCCATGCAATTAAGTGGGTTAAAGTGCATTTATGTACATCTCCCGCAAAGCGGGGAAAATATTAGTGTTTTTTTCAATATTTTTATGCCTTGGAACGCACCAAGAATGTTTCTAGAATTATATTTAAAGAAAAAAATCCCCCCTAAATTCAAAAAAACGTAAGGGTCCCCGCCTACAAAAAATCCAGCTTTGTCGTATTTCAGGGGTGGGGAGCGGGGTAGTCCCCTGACACCCCACCCTGGCTACGCCACTGACTGACCGTTCTAATTTCAAGATTATGCCCCTTGCCAGTTTGCCAGTTTCCAGGGTTTCCATCAACCCTGGTGTGGTCCGTCCGGCACGCCTCTCGCCTTGCTCACCCCCTCTTCCCACTCCCGGAGGAGCTCAGCAACCGCTACGGGGTTTGCCCAAAGGTCCTCTGGTCCCAGTGTCGTATTGATGTGTGTGCATGTAAAAAGGTGTTGTGTGTGTTTGTGTTTTGCATAGCGGGCAGTTTGGTGATGTGTGTTGTGTTGGATTGATTTTGTGTAGGTAGGAGTAGAGGAAAGGAGATTTCCCTGCCCTGAGTTGGGCGAGGGTTCTCCTGACCCCGCGAGGAAGATTTTCTTCCTCGTTGCTTATTGCTGGTGCTTTTGTTTGAAGTATTGGGTTTATTGGAGTGTTATTTATGTGGTTTGTGACTGTGTTTGTGTTCATTTGTTGTTTTAGTGCTTTGTAAGTTTTGTTGTGTATGTCTGTAGGTATGTTTGTTGTGTAGTTGTTGTTGTGAAATATTGTTTGCTTTTTGAGCCTGCTGGGTGCAGGTTGTTGTGTTAAATAATTAAGTGGGTTGTTTGTGTACATGGCCGCCAATTTTGCTTGTTTTGCGTGGAGTTGGATGTGTGTTGCTATTGGGAGGACTTTAGCCTCTGTGTGTATGATGTGTGTGTTTGTGTCTGTGGTGTGCCCTGTTGCGACCCTGAGAGCTGTGTTTTGTATTGTTTGTAGTTTGCTGATTTGTGTGTGTGATGTAGTGGGGCCCCAGACTGTGCTGGCATACTCGATTATTGGTCGAGTGATTGCCTTGTATGTGTGTATGAGTGTTTCTTTTGGTTTACCCCACGTTGTTGCTGTGAGTGCGTTTATGATTTTGAGTGTTTTGCGTGCTTTGCTGTGTGTGTTTGCTATGTGTGTGTGTTGAATGTAAGCTTGGGGTCGAATGTGAGCCCCAAGATTTTTGGGTTTTTGGTTGTAATGAGTGTTGTGTTGTTTATTTGTAGTGATAATTGTGTGTTGTACTCTGCAGGGTCTGGTGTGAATAGTGTGGATGTTGTTTTGCTTGCATTTAATGTTAGTTGGTTGTTGTCTGTCCATGCTTGTATTGCGTGTAGGTATGGTTGTATTTGTTGTTGAGCTATGTGGTGGTTTGGGTGTGATGCATATATTGTGATGTCGTCTGCATATGTTATGATGTGTACGTTTGGTGGTG
>JASAMX010008244.1:0-17036 GCA_030248175.1 Microlaimidae sp. YZB2_3
TGTATGTATAACCACACACACACACGCAGACACAGAAATCTATGCCTGAAATGGGGTTATAATGTTTAAGAACTGTTTTAAAATAATGTTAAAAGTAAAGTGTATAATATTTCACATTAAATCATCACAGAAAAGGTTAAAAATGTTAAATTACTGAAATATATATAAAACTAGAATTTTAAACAATATAAGTATGTGAAGGCAGCGTTTTACTTTAATGGTCGTGTAAGCAATGAGGACTGTGTGTTTCTATGTCTTAAATGTTCTGGGTGTTTTGCAAATATAAAAGTGTAACGTTCAGAAATATGAGGCTAAATAAATCGAGTTTTTGAAAGAAAGAATGTGAAACAATTTGCTGTTTTTAGCTTTTTGGCTGTAAAATGAGCGATACAGGACTTGAACCTGTAATCTCCAGCCTCAGTACCTCATTGACTGACGTGCTGCATTACACCATAGCACAACAGTGTTACATTACAACTCATATTTATAAGGTGTAATATTTCTGAAACATTAACACAACGGGAGTTGTGACGCCTCCCCACAAAGATTAAAGCGCGCAGCCTTCCAATCTTACAAACCGTATAAGGTCAGAGCCACACATCAACGACTAATACACGCCCTGCTCCTTGGAGGTAACCCTAGTTACAATCCTGCAGGTCACGGCAAGGCGGGCAAGGACACATATGTGGTGTACCAATGGACGTGTATAGCTCACCAAATGCAACGCCCCAAAATATGAGGCCAAATAAATCGAGTTTTTGAAAAAAAGATTGCGAAACAATTTGCTGTTTTTAGCTTTTTAGCTGAAAAATTTGGCCGATATAAGAATGAACCCGTAACCTCCAAAGTTGACTCTGGCCTGCTATCCATTGCACCATAGGCCGGACACTGAAAGGGGAAAAATCGCCTTTTATTCACGCTTGCCACCCTGGTCAAAATCCATTGTTCTAAACGGAAAGAATCCCCTGGGCATTAAAGCAGCACTGTCACAAATCAAAATCCTATATCGCCCAACCCGGACTGCTCCTTTAATACTGAACCAATCGAGCTGAAATTTAAAAATGTTGTAGCCTTGTAGTGGAGCACCCCAAATCCCAAATTTGAGTTAGGTAGGTTCGGTATTAAAGGAGCAGTCCGATTCGGGCGATATAGGAATTTGATTTGTGACAGTGCTCCTTTAAAGGACACCCGGCGCATAAAGGGATGCCTGCATTTATGTTCAATAACGCGCCCCCGCCTTTCTAATAACCCGCCCGCGCCTTTCTAATAACCCGCCCGCGCGGAATTCTTTTAGCCATATTCGCACCTTCCTTTTAAAGCCCTGTTTTGCCGCTGCTCCTCCCACAACCTATCCCACGGAGCAAAACATATATGACGTGATCACGAATACTATATGACATTTTAAAGCTTAAAAAATTCTGAGGTGGCACTTTGAATTTTCACGGGAGGGACGCAATGTGTCACAAAAGTATAGCGGTTTTACAGCGACTTACTGATTTGAAACAAAGACAAATTAAGGTAGAACATCACAGTTATGACGAATTTTACTAAAAGTTAGATATCAACTTAGATATTAATTTTTGTCTGACAAAAATATAGTGCGATCGAAAGCTCAGATTATGATGTATCTAACGGTAATAATTTCATTGTTTACCAATTGTTCTATTTTGAGATATATTTCAATGAATATAAAGCTCAAAAAACAGTTTTTGGCCATTTAAAAAATTTCATTCACTCAGTTTTTTCCATAATTTTATAGAAAGTTAAAGAAAAATAAAGGGCAACTTTTAGATGTGGTTTGGAGTAAAACGTAATTCCAAATTCGAAGAAAATTAAAAAAATCGATGTTTTTAAAAGAAACATCAAATAAAAAAAATCCTGAAATTTAGTTTTTTAATCAAATGCAATTCAAAGTATTCATTAGACTTGTGTTTAACTATTTCCAAACTTTCATTAAAATCTGAGAGAATCAATTTTTTTATTTTCGTTTAATTTTTTTTAATTGACGCCGATAAACTACATTTTGAACCGTTTCTTTAAAAGTGGTTTTTAAGTGAGAAATCTCAGCTTACCCAGTATCCGAGTGGTTAGTACGTTGGGCCTGGATCTTCCGATTCTTAGGATCGAGTCTTCGCTAGGCCATACTTTTAACGTCGAAAAAAATTTTTTTTTAAATTTTTAGCTTTTTAATTAAAAAAGTGTTTTATTATTCAAGATACGCTGAATTGAAAATGAAAAAATAGAATATATTTTTGGTAATAATTTTTATTAATGTTTTGTATTTTTAACATGCATTTTATTGATGTTATTTGATGATTGTGGACAATAACATTTTTTTACAGAAAAATTAATGTTAAAAATTGAATAAGCAGGTCTAACTACTTAAGTAAAAATTAATTAGTAAAGATCTGCCGTCAAAATCTAACTGTGGTGTTCTACCTTAAAAAGTAATATAATTTTTATTAGTGGATGGATATTGCAAAGTGTTCACACACGTCAGAATATTAAGGACTCTCAAAATGTCATATAGTATTCGTAATCACGTCATATAAGTTTTGTTCTGTGAGAATGGTTGTGGGAGGAGCTAATAGAATCACTTCTAACCAATTAGTGCTTAGCTTAGGCTTAGGCTCGATGGATCTTCCAATGAATAAAAGATCTCCTTTTTTATAAGCACTAATTGATTAAAGGTTTAATTAATTAATTAATTAATTAATTAATTCTATGACGTTATAACTCTGTAAAAAATATTAACACTGAACAATTTCCGTTTAAATCGGAGGGTTTTGACTATAGTGGGGGAAAATACATGCAAACATATTATTAAATATACAAGTATATGAAATATATTAGTAGCGATGGGCGGCAAAGAACTCTCCTGGAACAGTTGGAAGATGGAGAAATTTGACCGTCTTGGAGCAGAATTCAAAAAAACTCAAAAACACTCAGGAACTAAATGAATACATCAATCAGATAATTTGTCAGGGGTCATACACCTATTTACTTATATTCATTGATCACGATCTTAAAGGGGCTCCCCAGTCTACCGCTGAAAGCAATGATTATCAGTGGGGATGAATATTTGCATTTTTAGGCGTTGCTGTCGTCAGTCAGAATTGAATAAACCAATTGATTGCGTTTTTTTAAACTTTAGCTTGCAACAATCTAACAGCCCCTTCTAGCGGCTTCATTTCTGTAAAAGGTAGAACCGGAATACTAAATTGTCTCGGAACAACAGTCAATGTTTCGTGTGGGTCTGGTTATACATACAAGGGAGCCAGCAATATTATAAAATGTCAATCCAATGGAACCTGGAATGCTTCTGTTTCCAGTTGTGATCCTGATCGTAACTAAATTTTGCTTGTTTATTTTATGAATCATACTTGCTTTATTGAAAACAGTTTAGGATCAGAAATACTAAAAACAATTATTAAATGAATAAAAACTCATAAACATATAAAATATTCAAAAAATAATATTTATTAAAACATTTAATTTTTCTAGTTATTTATTTAAAAAAACTGCCTTATACCATCAGAATATTTTCATCCTAACTTATAAATAAAACAAAATTTACAAAACTTTTAGCATGTCCACACTTCAATGTTTCAAACGGAAGAGTGACCTACAGCAGTACTGGAAATCCAGTTCCAGATGGAACTACTGCCAACGTTTCCTGCAATACATGTTACCAACTAACTAAATCATCAAACATAACATGCAGAACTGGGTTGTGGACAGGATTCATACCGTCTTGCGTACAAACGAGTATTTTTTTATTTTAATTTTTTAGCAAAGCAAAAAAATCAGAGAGCAATAGAAGCTACATTATGGTGCATCAAAAAAAAAAAATCATCACAACATCACTAACATTATTTTACGATAAACTATAATGATAGAAAAAGGAGGCTAAATAATTTTTTAGCCAAAAATTGTAACTATTAGGCTAACATACCTTTGTAAATTAATCTTTTAGCTGCCAATAAGTATTACAATATTTTTTCATAATTTTTTTACAAATATTAAAAATTATGCTGATGCAGATATCTTGTTTTTTTAAAGTTATTTCTTGATTTGAAAGTTTTTTTACAATTTTTTTTTCTTAAATTAAATTATTTAGTTTTTAAAACACCTAGCTTACCTAACATAACAAGTAAGTTTTTGCTTAATTTTTACCATTGCTTATTTTTAGGGTAACTAAGGTTTTTCAAATGTAATTTGATTTGGTTAATCAGAAAAAGTAAAAAAAAAAATTGTAAAGCATAATTTAATACAAAAAGCCACTAAAATTTTTTAAATAATGTTTTTATTTGTAGTATTTTCAGTTGCAAAAATATTACGGTGAAATGCACTTAATCTGAGAAGAACTATTTAATTGAATCCGACCTTTTTAATTAGGCTGAAATCACTAAAAAAATTAAATTAGCCCAAATTTTGTTAGGCTACATAGGTAGGTCCATAACTTTTACCAAAATAAATCAAAATTTCGTTAAAATTTTATAATTAAAATGATCCAAATCAGATTTTTTACTTAACCAACATAACGATTGTGTATTTTTTTAAACTTTAGCTTGCAACAATCTAACAGCCCCTTCTAGCGGCTTCATTTCTGTAAAAGATAGAACCGGAATATTAAATTGCCTTGGAACAACAGTCAACGTTTCCTGTGTGTCTGGTTATACTTACATGGGAGCTAGCAATGTAATAAAATGTCAATCAAATGGAAACTGGAATGCTTCTATTTCCACTTGTGATCCTGATCGTAACTAAATTTCGCTTATTTATTTTATAATGTATACTTGCTTTATTGCTAACAGTTTAGATTTAGAAATACTAAATATTAGTGTCAGATAAGTAAAAAAACGCATAAGTATATCAAATACCAAAAAAATTAATATTTATGAAAACCTTTCATAAATATTAATTTATGAAATGAACTAGTTTTTCCACGCATTTTAAAAAAATCCTAATTTATAGCATCAGAATACTATAATCTTAGCTTGTAAATAAAAGAAATTTTACAAACGTTTAGCATGTACACACTTCAATGTTTCTAACGGAAGAGTGAATTACAGCAGTGCTAGAAATCCAGTTCCAGATGGAACTACTGCCAACGTTTCTTGCAATACATGTTACCAACTTAGTGGATCATCAACCAGAACATGCAGAATCGGTTCTTGGATAGGATCCGTCCCGTTATGCATACAAAAATGTAGTTCGTTTATTATATTATTTAACAAAATTAAAAATTTCAAGCCAAAAGAAAAACCAGAAACTGATTGCTTTTATTTAACAACAAATTACAATAATAAGATGGAGCAAGGAAATGGAATAATTCTAAAGTTTTAGTCAAAGTTGTAATTATCACGCTGATATACCATTGGATCTTGGAATTAGGCGTATGTGACTTTTTGGTTTACTTAATAGGCTAAGTTAATCCAATCATTTTTGTCCAATATTTAAAAGATCTTGTTTTTTTTATAAAGTTTTATCCTATGTATGTGCAAGACTCAGCGCTTAAACTAAATTATTAGGCGTTCAATATTTTGGTAAAAGTTCAAACACAATTTTGTAAAAATTTTGTGACGAAAATAGCTCTAAACTAGGTTTATATATGTTAATATTCTTAAACTTTAGCTTGTAACAATATAACAACACCCTCTAACGGTTCCATTTCCGTAGTCGGTAGAAGCGGAACATTAAATTGTCTTGGAACAACAATCAACGTTTCATGCGAGACCGGTTTTACATACAGAGGAGCCAGCAACATAATAAAATGTCAATCTAATGGCACATGGAATGCTTCTGTTTCTACTTGTGATCCTGATCGTAACTAAATTTTGTTCAGTTATCTATTATTCATACTTCTTTCATTGAAAACAAGTTAGATAACCTATTATTCTTGGTTAATAAAAAACTTTTAGATTTAGAAATGCTAAATACATAGTAGTCTATGAGTAAAAAACTATAAACGTCTAAATTTTGGAAAAAAACTCAATATATGTTATAATTATTCAAATCAAAAAGTTTCTCAAGCTTTTTTCGTTAAAACTGCAGTTTATATCAAAAAAGTTATAGTTGAGATTGTGGCGCAGTGAAAGAACCTACGTCTTTGTCTTTCATACTAAAAGAGGTCGAGTCCTAACTGAGATTGTGATGGTGCAACATTGTGATAATACGTTACATTGTAAAAATATTGTTTGTTAATACTGTTCTAGGTAGTATTTGGTTTGCAAAGTTATTGCTGAGTAACATCGGCCTTGCGTATGCTGCTTTATGCGAAATAAATAAACTTTAAAAATTTAAACTGTATAAATTTTTAGCTTGCAAAAAGTTCATTGTTAAAAATGGGATAGTGTCATATACTGAAAATCAAAATCCTGTTCCTAGTGGAACGGTCGCAGAAATAAAATGTCCTTACTGCTCTCGATTGAATGGTTCTTCCTCCATAACATGTACTGCTGGCACATGGTCGGATAAAATTCCCTCCTGTGATATAACAAGTAAATTATAAGATTTTATTCACCTTACAATAAATTAACAAAGCTGAATGAATCACAAGAATTTCCTGCCTAGCCAAGCCAAAAAACATTGTTTTGAATAATTTTTATTAAAACAAATTATCAATAAAAAACAGTAATAAAACCCTATGTATGTATATTTCATTTCTTAAACTTTTTTATTAAAGTCACACGAAATATCTTGCGGACATCAATTACCAAAAATTACACTGAGCGTTAAGGTTGCAATAGACCCATTTTTTTAGAGTTTTTTTTAACAATAAATAATTTTAAAACTTAAAAATAGAAAAATATAAAGTTTATTTCAAAAAAATTTCAAAATTTTATTTCTATCTTTAATAGTTTTAGTTTCTTGAAATTTAAAAAAAAACGTAGTCTTACCATAAACAATAAAATAAATTAAAATGATTTTTAACCATTTAACAAATAAGTGTTTTTCAAAAAGACAGAAACTAAAAACACACAATTACTTTCGTTTTTAAGAGAACAAGTATAAATTGAAGGGTGTACATATATTTGAATAAACAAAAAAATATAATATACAAAGTAATGTATTAAAAGTAAATTCAAAAATGTAATTTACAAAAAAGTAAGCGGAAATTTGTAAAATTAAAATTTACAAACGGTCTTTATGAAATAGGACCAAGGCAAAGATTTTATACTGTCGATGTTTACTGCTACCGGTTCTATTCATTTGGTTTTTAAATTGTTTTAGGATACATTTTCTTTACATGGACTCTATTTTTGCACAGAAGAATTTTTTTATTATAAAATTTTTTGAAAACTCTAAAACAACCCGTTTAAAATCTTTTTTAAACTAAAACTTTAAAAACGTTTAGTTGGTGACAAATAAAACACTAAAACTAAACTTTTCCAGGTTGAAATTAAAGGCGTAACCGTCACAAAGAAATAAAGTATAAACAAGAAAAAAACGAGAAAAAAAAAACTAAAAAAATTGCCAGTGGTTATGTAACCAATTTATATTTAGTTGCGTCAAGCTTTTCTCTGCTCGTGATATTTACTCCAAGAAAGAGAGGTTACTTGAACACTTTGCTGTTTTCACCCTGATGGAATTAATCTTTAGTATAAATAATATTTGCTTTTTTTCTTTGTCTAGCTTTGTTATCTTTTATTTTAGGTTATGTACCACTTCAATTATTTTTTGTAAGTCAATGTAGTCCTTCACCTTTCGAACACTCTGCACAAGGTAATTTTGGTATACATTGTAGGATGTTGTCTAATGGGAGTGGGAGGAACAATAATAATTCTGAAGGGGGCTTGGGGTGCGAGAACGTCTCAGCAGGTCGAGAAGCCTGGAAACAAAACCAAACGTTTTTTCCCTTTCAAAAAAGTCACTTTTCTAAAAACATTAAGAAACAATGTTGTCAAAAAAACATTAATGAGAAGAAGGAAGAGTTTTTGGGAAGTTATTATAACCCCAAAACATTTTTAAAAATCTGAGTTACCCTCCTAGTTTCTGCTTTTGGGAAAGTTTGAGTTTGACAGTCCCATAGCCTTCTGAATTTCGTAAAGGTCATTCTTGGAAGCAATTTACCACAGTATTAAAAATTGAGCATATTTGTTAAAAATTCCAATTTAGGAGCAATTTTTTTAAAGCTTTAGTTTTCAAATTGCAGTTTAAAAAATTATAACAATATGGACCAAATATAGCTAGATCGGTAGTTCATTCACATCGCGCGCACATTTTATGAGATCACAAGATCTATAGAAGTTTTTAGAAATATTAAATAAATATTATAAATTTCTTGTTTTCTATCTAAATTTAAATTTTCAGGTAAAAAAATTTGTGTTATTAAAAAAAACGTTGACATAGGATTGAAACCAAAAAAAACAAGAAATATTCAGACCTATATCTAATTAATTAGACGGTAAATAATTTTGTTTAATACAGTATAATACAACGAAATGTGCTTTTTAGGGAGGTTGGCTAAGAGAAGGTTATAAAGATCAGCAAGTTTTATTTAAATTTTCTCTTAATTAGAGTGGCTGAAATTACCTTCAAATTAATCTTCAAACTTTCAGTTAGTATAATCAATTACAAACTTATTGCGAAAAAAAATTTACAATTTTGAGCAGAATTGTCGTTAATTTAAGGTCATTAGTGTCTCGTTTGAATTTTAATGCAGTTCAAACACAGTGCAAAAAATAAAAAAAAAATCATCAATTTTTTGACCGAAATTCGAAATTACAAAAGGTCTCGAGAAAGATTTTGCATAATGATATATTATTAAAAAATTGACGAAATAAAACCGGACGCCAAAAACATACCCAGAATTTTTTTCAAGAAAATCTTTGAACAAAACACAAATAAAAGGGTAAATTCAGTGCAACATAGAATAAACTAAATAATAAATTATGAACCCATTAATAAAACGTACATCACCTCCAATTGGTACCACAATTTACTGGTAAAAACGTTGAACTTTAACAATAACATGTAGGAATCAAATTAGAAGTTGTACGTTTTATTAATAGATTCACAAATTATTATTCATGGTTCATTCAGTTTTTGCATGATAAATTACCATTTTATATGTTTTTAGTCAAAAACTTTTTTATAAGAAACTTTAGGTTATTTTTTGTCCCCGTTTTTATGCCGTGTTGTTTCAATGCATAATCTTTTTCTAGCCTTTTTTGTACATTTGAAATTCCGTCGTTCTTCTTTATAGGCAAATATTTTTGCTGTTTTTCTGCGTTTCAATTTGTATTAATTAGAATTGTTTTTGAGTTTTTAAATGATTTTTTTATCTTATTTATTTGCATTTTTTTTCAGATTGTTTAATCTTTTATTATTTTTTGTTGTCTGTAAGTGTCTAACCCTTACGTGCCCTCTGCAACAAAATAAATATTTAAACAATTATTAAATAATTATTCGCTAATTGCAATTTTTTAGCCGCAAGTTACATTTACAGCACAATGCTGTTCAACTGCGGTTTAAAAAAGTGCATTTAGCCAATATGACTAAAAAGAACGCTAAAAAAATAGTTGGTTCCAGCCCAGCTGGGAACTGAATTTTTTTTAAAATTGCATTAAAAAATCAATTTTTGAAGCAAAACTATGAGGTAACAAAAAATTAATAATTTGATGAATCATATTTTTCATTTTTGTTAAAATGTATAGGTGGATATGTGCCTGTGGAAGGCTTACTGTGCAAACAACTGCATTCTCTCTACGTTGCGTGCTCCAAAATTAACGCCGCTTGGTCTTACTCCACAGGGTCCTGCATTCTTCAACATAATAATGGTTTGACATTTAACGAGTCCATGAAGTTTTGCCGTGAGAAAGGCAAAGAAATAAATGCTCAAGGTCGCTTGGTTCATATGGTAGATCGTCCGCTCTACAATTTAGTCAAGTAGGCGCAAAATAACTACAAAATAGTGATGTTCTTCCGGAACTCGAGCTCCAGAGCTCCGGAGGGAATCTCCTCTTTTAGGAGCTCCGGAGCAACTCCGGAGCTTCGAATTTTAACCATAATTTTTTACTAATTTTATGAATACTTAAAGAATGGGGCTATAGATTATTTTGCCAAAATTTTTTGTAAACTAAATTTTTTCGAAAATTATTTAAAACAATAAAAATAGTCTTGTAAGCCTTTGTAAATATTATTTTGCAAAATTTTTCTTAGAGAGAAACCCGTTCACTTGATTGCCTTTTTCCCAGTGAAAAGATTTTTTGTAAATGTAATTCCCGCTATTTTCGCTGGTAATCAGAGTGCGTTTGCGTGATTGCCTTTTCTCCTGGTGCGGAACGCACTCTGATTACCAGCTAAAATAACGGGAATTAATAATTTACAAAAAAGTTTTTACTGTCGTAACTGGGGATAACGCAATCACGGGAGTAGGTTAAAATGCAGATAGAGTAACTTTATATGTGTTTCAAGCTTAAATAAGCTTATATCGCTCCTTTAAGAGGCGGAGCTCCAGAGCTATTAAGCTTCTTCTGTTTTAAACGGTCAGAGCTCCGGAGCATAATGATTGAGGGAAGGAACATCAGTATTGGAAACTTTTTGAAGATTCTTACGCTCTTTTTCTTTGTATAATATAAACTTCCATGTATTCATAAGTCCCACAATAAAAAATTTGCAGATGTCAAGTTTTACTGCAGCTTGAATCTAGCATAAGTTTTGGCTCCGCTAGGAGTCTTTGTAAAAAAATGTAAAGAGTAATAAAAAAAAAACTGTGCAAGTATTTTTTAAAAATTAATTTTTAGCTTTAAACGGAAAATTTAAAAAAATATAATTGCTGTAAATCCAGTGGTTATTAGAAAATATTAAACATTAAAAAATTTTTTCATCGTTTTTTTTTTAAATTTTGTACTAAAACTTTTGGACACCTATAGGGTAGTGCATTTAATTTCGGCACTTTTTTGTTTTTCCGATGTAACTTTTCACTGCAAGGCCCGATTTTCATGTTTCATAGCTCATTTTGAAGCTTTTACAATAATGCGTTGCGTCAAAAAAGTTTCACTGTACGAAAGAAGGTTTTTTATTTAATTAAATCAGTTTTTAAAAAAATGGAAAATTGCCGAAATTAAATGTTTGCATTTAATTTCGGCACTTTACAAACAATCGATTGTTTCTCAGTCAAAAAATCATCATTTTCAAAAATTTAAAAGCCTATCATTATCTCCAGAAAGGTTTCTTTAATTTAAGTTTCTACTTGTTGTTCAACGTGTAACTGGCAAAAAGTTACGGCTAAAATGCCAAATGGTATCAAAATGAGCAAAATTTGGGAAAAAAGTGCATTTAATTTCGGCACTTTTTAAAAGGACCCCCTTAATCGAGTTTAAGTACAGTGTTATGACCCTTACACATTTCAACGTTGTCTTTTAACTATTTACAACTACAATTTAACACCGGACCACTTAATTCAACCCGTTTTTACCTACAGCAATATGTGTGCCGAAATTACACTATTTTATTTTATAACGATTGCTCATCACAGACGCAACGTATAACCAAGGGGACTAAAAATTCGGAAAAAAGACTAAATTTTACTAGGACAGTTTAATTTTTAAACCAATTTATTGCGTAATCATGAAATGCCCATGTTCTAAAAACGAGTAACAATTTTGTTTCTTATAAATCACAAAATTTCACATGAAAATATCATAACATAACAAATAAAAAACTCACGATAGTAATTTACATAAAATTAGCTCTCATTTGAGTTATCAAACGTCGTATTCTGTCCAATATTACCAAAGATATAGTCCAAAATCAAAAATGCCCAATTTGGAAAATTGCCGAAATTAAATGCACTACCCTATCGATACGAAAGAAAATTTGTGAAATTAAAGCTGTCCATAAATGTCACTGATTATTTTACTCTTAAGCAAAAAAAATAATATTGAGTAATGTCAAAAGTTTCACACAATTTAGAACATTTTGAAATTAACGGTATGGGCGTAAAATTATTAAGACAGGAAATACTTTTTAAAAAAAAACAAAGCTCTAAAGGCGTCTTTCCAGTAAAGAGCCAAACTGCATTGAATATTTGAAAATTCTAGCTAGTGGGGAGCAAGGAAAAACTTTAAGAAGTGATTTTAATGTAGTATAAACTGTTTTAACTCAAAACTTAACAAAAGCCTTTAGGTTTTAGCAACATGATTTAAAAATTAAAAAATGGTTATTGTGCTTTCTTAAAAACTTAATAAAAATTACACCGATTTCTATTGTGTCTAGAAAACCACCCTCATCTTTTTTTATTTGTCCAAAATTAGAGCGTGACTTTTTAAGCTTACTTTTGGCAAAATTGTAAAAATGTATAACATTTTTTAAATTGACGATTTCATTTTCAAGGTTTTTATGAAAAGTTCTTAAATTAAATTTCAATTTTAAATTCGATTTTCAGGCTGACCATGACCATCTCTTATAATATGCCATTGGATCCCCAAACGATCTTTTTTGCAGTACAGCTGGCTGATATTCCTTCATTCTTGATAGGTTAAGCTTGGGCAAATGTAAATTCTTCAAACTCTTGGTGGTACTGTAGCAAAACATTGTGCGTAAAAGTGCAGTACAGAGACAAACTTTTTGTCTTCAATTTTGATGGTTTTTTTGTGCAGTCTTTACCCCTGCTCTCAACAGTAGCCAAAAATTTTTTTCATGAAAAAATCTCCAGATATGACGCCACAAAAATGGCTTTTTTCAATATACTTGAAAGATTGAGGTTTAAAAATTTACGTGACAAAAATGGTGTCAAAGACAGCAGCTACTTTTCACTTTAATTTGATACCTTGATTGTTAAAATTGGTATTAAGGTTACTACTGTCCCTTTGTGTTTTTAGCAAAAAAATGAATGTTTTTTGGAAGGAAAACGCTATATCTAAAAAAACAGGCACCAATCTTAACAATCAATATATCAAATTAAAGTAGAAATTAGCTAATTTCTATTAGTGCATATTTTGTAACTTGAATTTTTAAACCCCTTGAGCGATCTTTCAAGTACAGAATTATAGAAAGAAAAAAGCCATTTTTGGGGGTCATATCTTATGAACCACTGAAGATATTTTGATGAAAAATTGTTGTGGGCTATTGGGAGCAGATTAAGATATTCACAAAACAATAATTAAAATCAAAGACAAAAAGTTCTAATTTTTTAACTTTTTGATTTCTTAATAGTTGTTAAAGTAATAACTTTCTACATTTTTAAAATCTTCACCAAATTTTAACCAGTCAATGTTCTCTTGTGGGCTGGCATCAGTGTTCTAATCAAGTTTCTGTTCTTAAAGTTTTTGAAGAAATTTGCTTGAATTGTCACTGGGGAATACAATCCCAGAAAATCAAACAATCCTGCAGTTTCAGAAAGAAATAGTCTTTTTGTGCATATATCTGTTTTCAATAATGGCACCATGCGGTTGGGAGTTTTTGGGATTGGTTGGGATTTTTGAGCAACTTTTATTCATTATTTGGTGGCTTGGTCTTTTCTGGAATTATATTGGTACACGTACTGATTGTTTAAGCGTAATTCGTTTAAATTCATCGACATTTTATCAAATATTTGCTCAGCTTCTCTATAGCCTTGTTTCAGCAAAAGTGTTTAGACCTGTGATAACATGTGTCTACATAAATATATTCTGCTAAATTTTTTGGCCTCAGAAGTCTTCATTTTTTCCAGAACAACAATTTTAAAGTATTAGGAGTAGATATTAATCCAAATGGAACACTGCAATAAATCTGCTGACAAGCAGGTTTGACTCAAAAGGTGGCTTTTTTGACATTCTTTAATCACATAAATCTTAAATCACATAAATCACATAAATAATAATTATTATAGTTAATGACTTAGGAGTGTATATGACTGAAAATTTAAAATTTGGGGAGCATTGCAAAATCATGGCTAAAAAAGCTTTTAGGACCACAGCTCTTATGTTTAGAACGTTAATTTTTGTTCTGTTAAAAATCTTTTGCGCGCGCACACTTCTTACGTTAGACCGGCAATTGAGTATGCAAGTGTTATATAGAAACCTTATCAAAGTATAGACATAACTTTACTTGAAAAAGTTTAAAAAAAAATTTACAAAAAGATTTTTATAAGAAATGTGGTGTGCAATATGTTAACTATGAAAAAAGGTTAAAGTTTTTAAACCTACAAAAACTACGGGATCGACATAATATTTATGATCTAGCTGAATGTTATAAAATCATTTATAAAAAAAATAGTATTTGTTTGCAACATATTTTTGTGTTTAATCTTAATAAAACCAGAGAACATTCATTAAAATTAAAAGTTCAAAAAAGTAGAATTAACCTAAGAAAATCTTTTTGCAACAGAATTGTTTCAAATTGGAATAATTTAACCCAAGAGCAATTGACTGCTAGTTCAGTTTCAAAATTTAAAAAAATTATTATGTGGTGGTTCAGTTTAGGGCTTTAGTTAAAGCCTTTGAACCATTTTCTAGTTAAACTATGTTTTTGTGTTTGTGATGGCAACCATAGCCTGTTCGCATTATGTTGTTCTATGTTTATGGTTTATCTAGAATAAACACTTTGACGTTGACTATGGCGACTTCGTTCAGATAAAACCGAATTATTAGTTCACATAAGTCCTGCAAAATAATTAAGCCATGGTGTAGACAGTCATTTAAACTGTTTTTGTCGCTTTTGTTTGTGCTGAATCATCATACAAAACTCTCAACTTAGTTTTAGTTTAAGTGGGTTTTTGCAGAATGGTGGGGCAAAAATATAATATACTATATAGTATACTACGGAAAGATATTCCACTCTTCACCAGAAGTGAAACGATTTGGTGCCATTTTTTGAGCACTGCCATTAATTGTTATGCACAAAAAATGACAAATCAACTGCCATTAATTGGGCAAGTGTGGTGTAAATGGGCACTCCCTAAAAAGTAGCAATCTTTTCGCGGAACCATCATCAAAACGGTGTTTACCCAAAACCGTTTATACGATTAAAGATTCCAAGCTCTTTTTAAATAAAAAGAACTCGGCTTTATTTTGGAAGGCATAAAACGGTTATTTGATGGAAAACCGTAGTTACTCCAATTTTATTGTGAGGTTAAGCAATAAAAATTCACAAAAGTACAGTTGTAGTTGTAAACTTTTTGCCTTCGATTAAGTTGAATTTCAATAAAGTTTAAAATTATATTTTAATTTAATTAAATTTAAAAATTTAATTAAATTTAAAACACTTGCCACTGAAAGAAATTTTAAGAATTGAACTTGTAAAGTTAATAATATAAGTCAAAAAATCAGGGTAGCTGCGGTTTTTCATCAAAACCTGGTTATGCACTATGCACCGCCGAAAAAGCCACTCTGTCCAATAATGAAAAATGCTCGGATTAGTTGTTTTAACAGTTTTGGGTAAAAACCGTCCTGACGACAGGTGAATCGGCTTCTAAAAATATATTAAGATATGTTAAAACATTAACTTGGTGGATATTTAAATTCCTACCCTTTGGTTTGCTTTGATTGGCTGGCTGTGTTTGGTTTAACGAAAATACTGCTATTTTTAGGCAGTGCCCATTTACACAACACTTGCCCAATTAATGCTAGTTGTTTTGCAATTTTTTGTGCATGACAATTAATGGCAGTGCTAAAAAAATGGCACCAAATTGTTTCACTTCTAGTGAAGAGTGGCATATTTTTCCTTAATGTAATATATAGTATTATATATTTATGGTGGGGGATCTTGTAGTTCCTGTTTTTTGTTGTTTCTTCATGTTTTTTGTTACGTTTCAGACATTTTTTGGCGCTTTTGCTTTTTTTCAAATTCATCTATGTCTTGTTAAAATTCTGTCATAGTTTTTTCAGCATCTGGAATCAATTCAGCATTTTCACTAAGTACAAGTGTTTTTTTTATTCTTTTATTCTTTTTAATAATCTACTACTGAAGTGCAAATATTTCCAATCTGTTTATCTGAAAACACTTTCGGAGTCTTTATGTAAAATAAATTCTTTCTCAGAAGAATTTTCTTTCAAAACTACAGTAGAGTTTAAAAGCTTAAATATAAAAAAGCAGATGGCAGAGCGCTAATGACTAACCAATACATTAAAATTTGAAATAATAATAGATCGTATCAAGGTTTAAAACATTTTTTTTAGTTTTAAAACTCTATTATATTTTTATAATAGCTATAATAATCGTTAAGAAATATTCAAACTGGGGATGTATGGATTGGAGCCCGATCATTAGTGCCAGGAAGTCAAAACATAGGAGACTGGCGATGGGTAAGATTTAATTATTAAATTTTTTTTTATTATTATTGTTATTATTATTATTATTATTATTATTATTATTATTATTATTATTATTATTATTATTATTATTATTATTATTATTATTATTATTATTATTATTATTATTATTATTATTATTATTATTATTATTATTATTATTATTATTATTATTATTATTATTATTATTATTATTATTATTATTATTATTATTATTATTATTATTATTATTATTATTCTTTTTATTCTTATTCTATTACTCTTATTCTTATTATTCTTATTCTTATTCTTATTTCTTATTCTTATTCTTATTCTTATTCTCTCTTCTTACTTATTTCTTCTCTCTTATTCTTTATTATTATTATTACTCTTTATTATTATTATTTATTATTATTCTTTATTATTCTTTCTATTATTGTCTTTATTCTTTTATTCTCTCTTCTTATTCTTTATTATTCTTATTCTTATTATTCTTTATTCTTTTTATTATTCTTATTACTTATTCTTTATTCTTTATTATTCTTTATTTCTTATTATTTATCTTATTATTCTTTCTTTCTCTTTATTTTATTCTTTATTTCTTATTCTTTCTTTCTTTCTTTCTTTCTTTCTTTCTTTCTTTCTTTCTTTCTTTCTTTCTTTCTTATTATTATTATTATTATTATTATTATTATTATTATTATTATTATTATTATTATTATTATTATTATTATTATTATTATTATTTCTTTCTTTCTTTCTTTATTATTATTATTATTATTATTATTATTATTATTATTTATTTTATTTCTCATTACT